>NIVC01000516.1:0-47500 GCA_002269645.1 Macrostomum lignano | reverse complement strand
CACAGACAAGAGTGACACAGACAAGAGTGACACAGAGAAGAGTGACACAGACAAGTGTGACACAGAGAAGAGTGACACAGCGAAGAGTGACATATATAAGAGTGACCCAGAGAAGAGTGATACAGAAAAGAGTGACACAGAGACGAGTGACACAGACAAGTGTGACACAGAGAAGAGTGACATATATAAGAGTGACATAGAGAAGAGTGATACAGAAAATAGTGACACAGAGAAGAGTGACACAGCGAAGAGTGACATATATAAGAGTGACCAAGAGAAGAGTGACACAGAAAAGAGTGACACAGAGAAGAGTGACACAGCGAAGAGTGACATATATAAGAGTGACATAGAGAAGAGTGATACAGAAAATAGTGACACAGAGAAGAGTGACACAGCGAAGAGTGACATATATAAGAGTGACCAAGAGAAGAGTGACACAGAAAAGAGTGACACAGAGAAGAGTGACACAGAGAAGAGTGACACAGACAAGAGTGACACAGAGAAGAGGGACACAGAGAAGAGTGACACAGACAAGAGTGACACAGAGAACAGTGAAGGAGAATAGCGACAGAGAAAATAATAGTCCTTACCTCGCAATGCATAATGTGTTCATTGGGTGACATCAGGTCAAAACTAAAATAGCCTCCATTCTCTCCGTCAACCACAGTTGGCACTGGCACAGGATCTTCTGCTTGCTGCTGTTGTTGTTGTTGCTGCTGCTGTTGTTGCTTTTGCGGTTGCTGCTTTTCTTGCTTTTGTATCTGCCCATTCGACTGCTGTTGCTGTTGTTGCTGTGTCAGCTGCTTTTGTGTCACTTGCTTCTCAAGGCTTTGTTGCTGCTGAGGCTGTTGCTGCTGAACTTGTTGCTTTTGCTCCTGCGATTGCTGCTGCTCCTGACACCACTCATTCGGCCTGACCCAGCGAGCGGGCATCAGAGAGGGTGGAAGCAGCAGGGGTCCGTCTGGATCTTCGAAGTACTGCTGGGCCACCTGTGGGTTCGGGTTGGTCACTGTCTGTAGGAGAGGGCAGGTCACTGTCTGTAGAAGAGGGCAGGTCACTGTCTGTAGGAGAGGCAGGTCACTGTCTGTAGGAGAGGGCAGGTCACTGTCTGTAGGAGAGGCAGGTCACTGTCTGTAGAAGAGGGCAGGTCACTGTCTGTAGAAGAGGGCAGGTCACTGTCTGTAGGAGAGGGCAGGTCACTGTCTGTAGGAGAGGGCAGGTCACTGTCTGTAAGAGAGGGCAGGTCACTGTCTGTAGGAGAGGGCAGGTCACTGTCTGTAGGAGAGGGCAGGTCACTGTCTGTAGGAGAGGGCAGGTCACTGTCTGTAGGAGAGGCAGGTCACTGTCTGTAGGAGAGGGCAGGTCACTGTCTGTAGGAGAGGGCAGGTCACTGTCTGTAGGAGAGGGCAGGTCACTGTCTGTAAGAGAGGGCAGGTCACTGTCTGTAGGAGAGGCAGGTCACTGTCTGTAGGAGAGGGCAGGTCACAGTTTATTAAATTCCAATTGCAGTATATCACAGTGTTCAGGGACTAGCTAAAGGTAGTTCACACCTGATAATCACTCACCGCAGGCGTAGTCGCCGCCGCCCCCTTTGCCGCCGCCTTATCCACCCCCTTTGATCTGCCGCTTGTGCCGCCGCCGCCGGCCATTGGAGAGTCCTGATTAAAATTAATTACAATTTAATTACATAACGAACTAATTAGATCCTTTTTTTGAAAAAAACCGGGATTATCGAACCCCGACCTTCCCCTCTAACGCCCCCTCCCCGACCCGAGGGAGGGCGTTGAAGTGGGGGGGGCACATAATGCTACATGGAGAATACCTTTTTTATACACCGGACCCGGGGTGGGCGTTGAACCCCCCAACCTCCTCCTCCTGGCCGCGCCTGTAAGCAGAGCTGGCAGGATTAGTGTGGACTCAGGGCGTGGCTCCATCCAGCCCTCTCCCCCTACACACTGTTGTGAGCAGCTCCCCGCAGTCTCCGTCCTCTCTCTCTCCTCCGCCAGTCATTGCCTCACCTTTGTGAGCACACGGTCAGACTCCAGGCATTCTTGGGGCTGGATAGGGTGCGGTGAAAGAATGGGTGCAGACTGCTCGATGCATCCATCACTGCTGTTCAGAATTTTTACCTCGATTATGCTCAGGATTGGCTGAGGCCAAGCTATAGATGGCCCCGCCTCCTGAAGGCTCAGCAGCAACCCCAAACGATCGGGGAGGTGGCCTACAGAGAATCCCACTCTAGAAGCTTGAGGCCGGATAAAGGCTGCCAAGGGTTTAGGGATAGACGCTGGGGCAACATGGCTCAAGAGGGAAGTCTCTGAGATGCTAGGATCGAGTCTGATTGTCTGTCTGTCTGTCTGTCTGTCTGTCTGTCTGTCTGTCTGTCTGCCTGTCTGTCTGTTTGTCTGTCTGTAGTAATTGTAATCGTAGGCTACAGAGGGGCAGTGGCGGATCCAGAAGCAGTCAAAAGGTCAGTTGACCCCCTGGGTGAAAAAATTCAGGTGGAACAATATTCCTCAATGGGAGGCTGTTTCTCAATTCCTGTTGCCTATGCAACAAAGCAACTGGGTCCGCGCGCACCGCTGCCTCCAACGCAGTTTTTTTCCTTTTCTCCAAATCCCCTACTTCAGTTCCCCTTCCCTTTGAGGGGGGGGGGTGGCGGATCCTCAATCAAATTTTCTCTACCTGGCCGGCGATCTCAGTCTCAAACAGATGAGGGACCGGCGCCAATTAGTCAACTTGCTCGCTCCTCCCGCTCAAGGCGGCAAGGCAAGAAGAAGAAGAAAAAAAATTGCCTTCCGCCAGCCTCTCCATCCTTGCAGCCAACCTTTTCTGCCTTTTCTGCGCCCAAGTAGTTAGTTCGGTTGGGGCAGAGAGAGAGGGGGGAAGGGAGAAGGTGGAAATTCAGGTTGTCACGCAGTTTGGAGCGGCTGAGATTGGGAAATTAGAGCGAGGCAGCAGAGGAGGCCCGAAGCGAGCGCACGCGAGGCTGCAAAAAAAGAAAAAAAAGACGCGGTTGCCTCACGTCATGCGATTTGCTTCGAAGCGGCTGCTCACAGAGACAAATTTTAGTTGAAATTATTCTCTTCTTCTGTGTGTTTTGTCTCCCCTCCCTGCTCACCCATTTCTCATTGTTCACGTCGACTTCGGAGAACTCTGGCCAGACTTGCACAGTGCGGGGTCGCTCATCGTCCTGCTGGTGCAGCCCCAGCGGCAACCTGTGGGGAGAGAATTGAATGGAAATTAAACTGATATTCGAAATTTATGCTTATTTGCTATGAACTTAAACAATTTTTTCTCATTTCTATTCCCATCTGTCTCTCTTCCCCATGTCTCTTTTCCGCACCTGTCTCTCTTCCCCATCAGTCTCTCTTCCCCATCAGTCTCTCTTCCCCATCAGTCTCTCTTCCCCATCTGTCTCTCTCTTTCCCATCAGTCTCTCTCTTTGCCATCAGTCTCTCTTCCCCATCAGTCTCTCTTCCCAATCTGTCTCTCTCTTCCCTATCTGTCTCTCTTCCCCATCAGTCTCTCTTCCCCATCTGTCTCTATTTCCCATCTGTCTCTCTTCCCCATCTGTCTCTCTTCCCCATCTGTCTCTCTCTTCCCCATCTGTCTCTCTTCCCCATCTGTCTCTCTCTTCCCCATCTGTCTCTCTTCCCCATCTGTCTCTCTCTTCCCCATCTGTCTCTCTTCCCCATCTGTCTCTCTCTTCCCCATCTGTCTCTCTTCCCCATCTGTCTCTTTTCCCCATCTGTCTCTCTTTCCCATCTGTCTCTCTTCCCCATCTGTCTCTCTCTTCCCCATCTGTCTCTCTTCCCCATCTGTCTCTCTCTTCTCCATCTGTCTCTCTCTTCCCCATCTGTCTCTCTCTTCCCCATCTGTCTCTCTCTTCCCATCTGTCTCTTTCTTCCCCATCTGTCTCTCTTCCCCATCTGTCTCTCTCTTCCCATTTGTCTCTTTCTTCCCCATCTGTCTCTCTCTTCCCCATCTGTCTGTCTCTCTCTTCCCCATCTGTCTCTCTTCCCCATCTGTCTCTCTCTTCCCCATCTGTCTGTCTCTCTCTTCCCAATCTGTCTCTCTCTTTCCCATCTGTCTCTCTCTTCCCCATCTGTCTCTCTTCCCAATCTGTCTCTCTCTTCCCTATCTGTCTCTCTTCCCCATCAGTCTCTCTTCCCCATCTGTCTCTCTCTTTCCCATCAGTCTCTCTTCCCAATCTGTCTCTCTCTTCCCTATCTGTCTCTCTTCCCCATCTGTCTCTCTCTTCCCCATCTGTCTCTCTCTTTCCCATCTGTCTCTCTTCCCCATCTGTCTCTCTCTTCCCCATCTGTCTCTCTTCCCCATCTGTCTCTCTCTTCCCCATCTGTCTCTCTCTTCCCATTTGTCTCTTTCTTCCCCATCTGTCTCTCTCTTCCCCATCTGTCTGTCTCTCTCTTCCCCATCTGTCTCTCTTCCCCATCTGTCTCTCTCTTCCCCATCTGTCTCTTTCTTCCCCATTTGTCTCTTTCTTCCCCATCTGTCTCTCTCTTCCCCATCTGTCTCTCTCTCTTCCCAATCTGTCTCTCTCTTTCCCATCTGTCTCTCTCTTCCCCATCTGTCTCTCTCTTTCCCATCTGTCTCTCTCTTCCCATCTGTCTCTCTCTTCCCCATCTGTCTCTCTTCCCCATCTGTCTCTCTCTTCCCCATCTGTCTCTCTCTTCCCATCTGTCTCTCTCTCTTCCCAATCTGTCTCTCTCTTTCCCATCTGTCTCTCTCTTCCCCATCTGTCTCTCTCTTCCCCATCCGTCTCTCTTCCCCATCTGTCTCTCTCTTCCCCATCTGTCTCTCTCTTCCCCATCTGTCTCTCTTCCCCATCTGTCTCTCTTCACCATCTGTCTCTCTCTTCTCCATCTGTCTCTCTCTTCCCCATCTGTCTCTCTCTTTCCCATCTGTCTCTCTCTTCCCCATCTGTCTCTCTCTTTCCCATCTGTCTCTCTCTTCCCCATCTGTCTCTCTCTTCCCCATCTGTCTCTCTCTTTCCCATCTGTCTCTCTCTTCCCCATCTGTCTCTCTCTTCCCATCTGTCTCTCTCTTCCCCATCTGTCTCTCTCTTCCCCATCTGTCTCTCTTCCCCATCTGTCTCTCTCTTCCCCATCTGTCTCTCTCTTCCCCATCTGTCTCTCTCTTCCCCATCTGTCCCTTCCCTATCTGTCTCTCTCATCCCCATCTGTCTCTCTCTTCCCCATCTGTCTCTCTCTTCCCCATCTGTCTCTCTCTTCCCCATCTGTCTCTCTCTTCCCCATCTGTCTCTCTCTTCCCCATCTGTCTCTCTCTTCCCCATCTGTCTCTCTCTTCCCCATCTGTCTCTCTCTTCCCCATCTGTCTCTCTCTTCCCCATCTGTCTCTCTCTTCCCCATCTGTCTCTTTCTTCCCCATCTGTCTCTCTTCCCCATCTGTCTCTCTCTTCCCCATCTGTCTCTCTCCCCCATCTGTCTCTCTTCTCCATCTGTCTCTCTTCCCCATCTGTCTCTCTCTTCCCCATCTGTCTCTTCCCCAATAGTCACTTACTATCTCTTCTCTTATCTCTTTATTTTACTTCGTTCTACCCATATACGCGGCGCCTCTGCTACAGAAGAATTTGTTCATTTATTTCACATTCGCAAAACAATGTCGAGAATGGATAATTCCCGGATCGATTTTTGGGCCACACCTCGAGGGAGCAAACCACCTTAGCGTACCTGCTACATCTAAAATCCTTCGCCAAAAAAGATCGAATAGGAACAAGCAAATGCAAAGCTGAGGGCATCGAGCTTATCTTATCGAACTTAGCTCAGCTCAAAAGCAAAGCAGAATTGTGAGCAATTTTTTTTCTCAGGTTCAGCCTCTCCCTACTCAAGCGGAGCTCAAGCCGCATAGAAAGAATCACAATTTACGACTCCAAAATCATCAGTTTCTTATCTAAGCAGGAATCCTAATCAGTAGTTAAATCATAATTCACTAGTGCTACACTACCCGAATCCAATCAAGATAAATACTCAGTTGGTTTAGGCAGGTAACGTAAAATCATCTTGGGAACGAGATATCGCTGATTCAAGTGGGGGCTTTCAATAATACATCAAGATATTAAATTTCTATGTGGGCAGGTAAGGAGCTGCCTGCCTCATCATATAAGCCCGAGTCAGCTGACTGAGGGGATTAAGACAAAGCAAAGGGATTCATTTTTCTTAATCATCATGGTCTCAATCTCTCCCTACATCTCTGCTCTCCTCTGCCCCGCAATTCCTCAGCCTGTGTTCGACCTGCAGCTCGAATTCCGTCTTCTTAGTCACAGTATTAACTTATCGCATTTTACAATGCCAGGTCCACTGCCCGCTCTCTCCCTCTCCCACTCTCTTCCGCTCTCTCCCTCTCCCACTCTCTTCCGCTCTCTCCCTCTCCCCACTCTCTTCCGCTCTCTCCCTCTCCCACTCTCTTCCGCTCTCTCCCTCTCCCCACTCTCTTCCGCTCTCTCCCTCTCCCACTCTCTTCCGCTCTCTCCCTCTCCCGACTCTCTTCCGCTCTCTCCCTCTCCCACTCTCTTCCGCTCTCTCCCTCTCCCCACTCTCTTCCGCTCTCTCCCTCTCCCGACTCACTTCCGCTCTCTCCCTCTCCCCACTCTCTTCCGCTCTCTCCCTCTCCCCACTCTCTTCCGCTCTCTCCCTCTCCCACTCTTTTCCGCTCTCTCCCTCTCCCACTCTTTTCCGCTCTCTCCCTCTCCCACTCTTTCCGCTCTCTCCCTCTCCCACTCTTTCCGCTCTCTCCCTCTCCCACTCTTTCCGCTCTCTCCCTCTCCCACTCTTTCCGCTCTCTCCCTCTCCCACTCTTTCCGCTCTCTCCCTCTCCCACTCTTTCCGCTCTCTCCCTCTCCCACTCTTTCCGCTCTCTCCCTCTCCCACTCTTTCCGCTCTCTCCCTCTCCCCATTCTCTTCCGCTCTCTCCCTCTCCCACTCTCTTCCGCTCTCTCCCTCTCTTCATTCTCTTCCGCTCTCTCCCTCTCCCCATTCTCTTCCGCTCTCTCTCTCTCTCTCCCTCTCTCTCTCTCTCCCTCTCTCTCTCACTCTCTTCCGCTCTCTCCCTCTCCCCATTCTCTTCCGCTCTCTCCCTCTCCCCATTCTCTTCCGCTCCCTCCCTCTCTCACCCTCTTCCGCTCTCTCCCTCTCCCACTCTCTTCCGCTCTCTCCCTCTCTCACTCTCTTCCGCTCTCTCCCTCTCCCACTCTTTCCGCTCTCTCCCTCTCCCACTCTTTCCGCTCTCTCCCTCTCCCCATTCTCTTCCGCTCTCTCCCTCTCCCACTCTCTTCCGCTCTCTCCCTCTCTCACTCTTTCCGCTCTCTCCCTCTCCCCATTCTCTTCCGCTCTCTCCCTCTCCCACTCTCTTCCGCTCTCTCCCTCTCTCACTCTTTCCGCTCTCTCCCTCTCCCCATTCTCTTCCGCTCTCTCCCTCTCCCCATTCTCTTCCGCTCTCTCTCTCTCTCTCCCTCTCTCTCTCTCTCCCTCTCTCTCTCACTCTCTTCCGCTCTCTCCCTCTCCCACTCTTTCCGCTCTCTCCCTCTCCCCATTCTCTTCCGCTCTCTCCCTCTCCCACTCTTTCCGCTCTCTCCCTCTCTTCATTCTCTTCCGCTCTCTCCCTCTCCCCATTCTCTTCCGCTCTCTCCCTCTCTCACTCTCTTCCGCTCTCTCCCTCTCCCACTCTTTCCGCTCTCTCCCTCTCCCACTCTTTCCGCTCTCTCCCTCTCCCACTCTCTTCCGCTCTCTCCCTCTCCCCATTCTCTTCCGCTCTCTCCCTCTCTCACTCTCTTCCGCTCTCTCCCTCTCTCACTCTCTTCCGCTCTCTCCCTCTCTCACTCTCTTCCGCTCCCTCCCTCTCTCACCCTCTTCCGCTCTCTCCCTCTCCCACTCTCTTCCGCTCCCTCCCTCTCTCCCCCTCTTCCGCTCCCTCCCTCTCTCACCCTCTTCCGCTCTCTCCCTCTCCCCACTCTCTTCCGCTCTCTCCCTCTCTCACTCTCTTCCGCTCTCTCCCTCTCTCACTCTCTTCCGCTCTCTCCCTCTCCCACTCTTTCCGCTCTCTCCCTCTCCCACTCTTTCCGCTCTCTCCCTCTCCCACTCTTTCCGCTCTCTCCCTCTCCCACTCTTTCCGCTCTCTCCCTCTCCCACTCTTTCCGCTCTCTTCCTCTCCCCATTCTCTTCCGCTCTCTCCCTCTCCCACTCTTTCCGCTCTCTCCCTCTCCCACTCTTTCCGCTCTCTCCCTCTCCCCATTCTCTTCCGCTCTCTCCCTCTCCCACCCTCTTCCGCTCTCCCTCTCTCTCTCTCACTCTTTTCCGCTCTCTCCCTCTCCCCACTCTCTTCCGCTCTCTCCCTCTCTCACCCTCTTCCGCTCTCTCCCTCTCTCACCCTCTTCTGCTCTCTCCCTCTCCCACTCTTTCCGCTCTCTCCCTCTCCCACTCTTTCCGCTCTCTCCCTCTCCCACTCTTTTCCGCTCTCTCCCTCTCCCACTCTTTTTCGCTCTCTCCCTCTCTCACTCTCTTCCGCTCTCTTCTCTCTCACTCTCTTCCGCTCTCTCCTTCTCCCCACTCTCTTCCGATCTCTTCTCTCTCACTCTCTTCCGCTCTCTCCTTCTCCCCACTCTCTTCCGATCTCTTCTCTCTCACTCTCTTCCGCTCTCTCCTTCTCCCCACTCTCTTCCGATCTCTCTATCAACCGAAATCAAATCTGCCATTCTGACACAGTTTACTATTATATAACAATACCTATTCATACTATTTCAACAGGCCTCCAAACTGTGATAACTACTATGCTATACCCGCAGTACCTCTTCAAGCCGGCCTGGGATAGCAAACTCCATTTGTGGAGCATTTTGGCTAGCTTTCTTAATAACTATAAAAACCCAAGCTAATAGGAGATAAGTATTAATTATGGTTATTGCACAGAACAGTGACCCCGCAAAGTAATGGGTATTGAGTGCTCAGAGATTAGTGACAGCTCTGAGCAATGCCTACCTAGTGCTCAGCAAGCCTTCCTCATCCGGGTAGCTGCATCTGTGCGCAGGCCGGCGAGAATCAGGGTAATAAAACACTGGATGAGGAGCATCACGCCGAAGCACTGCCGGTTATTGTAAGTCAAAC
The DNA here is from genome assembly GCA_002269645.1 of Macrostomum lignano. Taxonomy (NCBI): domain Eukaryota; kingdom Metazoa; phylum Platyhelminthes; family Macrostomidae; genus Macrostomum; species Macrostomum lignano. The sequence continues at coordinate 38,363 of NIVC01000516.1, read as the reverse complement.
TGAGTCTAAAAAAAATAGGAGCGCGCAAAAGCAAGGGGAGACCCAAAACTGATTGAAGCTTTTTCTGCTTCAAACAAAGCCTTTTAAGGCTGTGTCTTCTTCAGAGAAATTACAAAGGGGAAAAAGAGACGGACCTGCCTGTGGCTCAGTAATTGACAAGCAAAGCTGCTTGGCTCTGTTGCAGAGATTTTTTTTGCTAGAAGGAAACCGGAGACTCGGATTTACAAAGGGTATTTTTTAAAACGAGCTTCTTTCGCTCCTTCAGGGACGTCTGGATGTGTTGGATTGGAACGCTGAAAATAGTTTATCGACTCTATCTGTGTTTTATCAATGTAACCAATATGGTGCTTCAATACGATCTCCAGGAATGGACAGATTTTTCGCCGATAACGGGGGGTCGGCTTCTCGTCCAGATAATCCAAAGGTCCATGCAGTTTTACTACACCTCTTTCTGTTCTATACTAGTCCTATGAGCTTACCTACGTGCTTAAACACTCTCCCCCCGTCTCTCTCTCACTAATCACTCGATCCGCCTCCTCCATACGTCCCTCAGGCCTCATCCGGAGCCGGAGCCGAAATCCCACGCACACATTGTGAGCACCTGAGCTCGTGAATAATGAACCAACTCGTTAGCTTTAGACGCAACCCAAACGTAGAGGCAGCAGAGTCATGGATTACTAAACTAAGCTGTCTGGATTGGAATCTCATTTTGACCAATTTATTCGTAGTGGCATCGCTAAGTTAAGCAGAATTGGTCGCGGTTAGTACATTAATTTGGGGCTAAATTGGAATCTCGGCTTGGCTCTGCTCGTGCAATTATCGCCCTTGAGGGCCAACCCCCAAGGCACAGTGAAGTGTACATGTCTAACGATAAATAAAGTTAGGGCCACTGTACACTCCTGTGTGTGTGCCTGTGCGTATGACTACGTACGTATCCGCGTGCTTGTATGCCTGCTCAGGGGGGGTCGGCGGAATGGGCAGCAATGCCTCTCGCCGGTTGTGCGACAATGTCGCTTAAAGTGCGCCAGGGTGCACACAACCCCTCTGCATCTAAAAAAGGGATCCTGTCCAGATCGCATACTACAGAGCTCCTTGAGCCGTTATAGGTGGGGTTGGGAGGCCCAGTGTGTTTGGGGTGAATGATTCAAGCTACTCTAATGCCGAGCACACTAAGCGAGATCGGGGACCTGAGCGCGAGGGATGTGGGATGTGGGATTCGAGCACCGGAGGTTCGGAGGAACCGTATGGAGATCCCAGCGTTGATGGGAGGCTCGGCTGGTTTGTCCAAAGGAAATGAGGAGGCTGCAGCCTGCATCGCTCTCTTCCCCCTCTCCTCTTCCCACCGTCTGTCCGCCTGCCTCCCCCCTGGCCTGCTCATTTCTCGACTCACAGAGTCCAACTCCCAAAATCTTCCCCGGCAGGTGAAAGCAGGTGAAATCCACTGGATGATGACTTTCTGGCTTGGGGATAATGAGGCTCAGTGGGATTTCCGTGGGCGGGGATGAAAGCTAAGCCAAGCTTGACAGAAGCTACACTAATAACAGTATATTAATACGGATCCCATGCCATTTTTCCTACTGATCTATCCAGTCAGCCTCCTTTTTCTTCATCAAATTGCCACGTTTTTCGCGCTATTCAAAGTAGGCTTTGCAACCGCGTGGCTCGATCGATGCTTCATCGGTTACATTTTTTATGGCTCACTTGCTTTCGGCTGTTGCTACTGTTGTTACTGGCTCTCACTGGGTTCTGCTTCCTTCTCAAACTTTCACACTGAATTCGGCTCTTTGCCCCTATTGTATTCTTTCCATAATGGACTTTATCCAGACTCCATCACTGAATTCCGCTGTCTACCCTACATAATTCCGCTGTCTACCCTACAGAATTCCGCTCTCTACCCCACAGGATTCCGCTCTCTACTCTACTGGATTCCGCTCTTTACGCCACGGGATTCCGCTCTCTACTCCACTGGATTCTGCTCCCTACCCCATTGGATCCCGCTCTCTACCCTACAGGATCCCGCTCTCTACCCTACTGGATCCCGCTCTCTACCCCACTGGATTCCGCTCTCTACCCCTCAGGATTCCGCTCTTTACCCTACTGGATTCCGCTCTCTACCCTACTGGATTCCGCTCTCTACCCTACTGGATTCCGCTCTCTACCCTACAGTATCCCGCTCTCTACCCTGCAGGATTCCGCTCTCTACCCTGCAGGATTCCGCTCTCTACCCTGCATGATTCCGCTCTCTACCCTACTGGATTCCGCTCTTTCGCCCTCTATCCAACTGGAGTTGCTCGAGCACAATTTTACCTTGTTTTTTCCCATTTTTGCTCCCACTGAATCATCCCGTTTCCGACGCTGAAAAAACACAGAATTTCAGCTTCCTGGTGCTCCCCGTGGGCGGGCAGGCTCTGCTCGAGGGTCTGTGTCAGCCGAAATTGAAATGAAATTAATCCCATAGCAAGCCGCTGACGGCTACCCGTGGGAGAAAGGGGAAAGAGGAAGCAGATAGGGAAAGGGACGGACAAACCTGTCACGAAAAACATGCGAGATATATTAATCCTCAAATTCGCGTGCATGACTGGAAGTCGCTTGACATTTTGCCTTTTTTTTAATCCGAATTGACACTAAGAACACTTTTTTAATCTCTGCAAGATGTTCCCCCAGGAACTACATATTATTTGCATGCTAATTGGGGCCTTAATTAACAGATTCCTGTCAAATTAATTGGTCTCAAAGCTGGCTTTCAAAAGGAGTTGCATTTCAAAGTTAGTCAAGGCGCGTGACTGCGATCAAAGAGTTAAGGAGGGCGGTTAGACAGAAGTATTCAAGTAGGTCATTTGCTCATTAGCGCCTCAACTGTGAAGATGTTAGTTCTAGACGTGAGCTGGCAGACGGCAGGGTGGGAAAGAGGATAAGCGAAACAGGATATGGAACAGGGCGAGTTTCACGATGAGTTTAGGAAGGCTGCGTTGAAGGAATAGTGGAAGGAGAGAGACGATTCAGGGAGGGGAGAGCGAGAGAGAGAGGCGAGTGGAAGAGGAGGGAGAGAGGATGAGAGGGAGAGAGGGGAGAAGCACAGAGGCATTGAGGCATAGAGGGGGAGAAAGAGAGAGGGAGAGAGGGAGAGAGGGAGAGAGGGAGAGAGGGAGAGAGGATGAGAGGGAGAGAGGGGAGAGCACAGAGGCATTGAGGCATAGAGGGGGAGAAAGAGAGAGGGAGAGAGGGAGAGAGGATGAGAGGGAGAGAGGGGAGAGCACAGAGGCATTGAGGCATAGAGGGGGAGAAAGAGAGAGGGAGAGAGGGAGAGAGGGAGAGAGGGAGAGAGGATGAGAGGGAGAGAGGGGAGAGCACAGAGGCATTGAGGCATAGAGGGGGAGAAAGAGAGAGGGAGAGAGGGAGAGAGGATGAGAGGGAGAGAGGGGAGAGCACAGAGGCATTGAGGCATAGAGGGGGAGAAAGAGAGAGGGAGAGAGGGAGAGAGGGGAAGGCACAGAGTAAGAAGCACGGAGGGGAGAGCACAGAGGCATTGAGGCATAGAGGGGGAGAAAGAGAGAGGGAGAGAGGGAGAGAGGGAGAGAGGGAGAGAGGATGAGAGGGAGAGAGGGGAGAGCACAGAGGCATTGAGGCATAGAGGGGGAGAAAGAGAGGGAGAGAGGGAGAGAGGATGAGAGGGAGAGAGGGGAGAGCACAGAGGCATTGAGGCATAGAGGGGGAGAAAGAGAGAGGGAGAGAGGGAGAGAGGGAGAGAGGGAGAGAGGATGAGAGGGAGAGAGGGGAGAGCACAGAGGCATTGAGGCATAGAGGGGAGAAAGAGAGAGGGAGAGAGGGAGAGAGGATGAGAGGGAGAGAGGGGAGAGCACAGAGGCATTGAGGCATAGAGGGGGAGAAAGAGAGAGGGAGAGAGGGAGAGAGGGGAAGGCACAGAGTAAGAAGCACGGAGGGGAGAGCACAGAGGCATTGAGGCATAGAGGGGGAGAAAGAGAGAGGGAGAGAGGGAGAGAGGGGAAGGCACAGAGTAAGAAGCACGGAGGGGAGAGCACAGGGCATTTCTCTCTTGGCTCAGTGGCTCAGCAGTCCCGTTGACACCAGCAGGCCAGCCGGCCGCCTCACCCAGCCAGCGAAGCGTCCTCCGCAGAGGAGTGCACGGAGACGGGCCTTGCCGATGCGCTTTCAACAGCCGCCGCCGCAGCCGCCGCCGCCGCCGACTTTCTTGTCGATTTCGCTACGGCGGCAGCGGATGCGGCGGACGCAGTGGTCGGCGCGATGGAGACGCCGCGAGCTCTGGACGGGGTTCGCCGGCCGGTGTCCGGCTGCTGTCCGGCGCCTGACTCGGCGGTGACGTCATCGTCTGGCCGAAGTCGCGGCCCGGTGAAGCACATCAGAAGGTCCGGCGGGCTGGGCCTCGTCTGGCACTGCACTCGCACCCGGTGGAAAACCTCCTTTGACGGGTCGGGCGCCGCACCGCCGGACGCGGTGACGTCATCTGGCCAGCCGACCGGGCCGGCGCCGGCAAAAGCGGCCGCAGCGGACACCGCGGTGGCGTCGCTTTTCAGACGAGACCGCGAGGCTTTGGTGGAGCCGCGGCCGCCAGTTGGGTGCAGCGAACTGGTGCGCGGCTTTGCGGACATTTTATGCTTTCTTAGAAATTAGATTGTGTTGAGCGTCGATTTCTTTGAAATTCAATTGTGCTGAGCGTCGATTTCTTGGAAATTCAATGATGCTGAGCGTCGATTTCTTGGAAATTCAATGATGCTGAGCGTCGATTTCTTGGAAATTCAATGATGCTGAGCGTTGATTTCTTAGAAATTCAATTATGCTGAGCGTTGATTTCTTAGAAATTTAATGGTGCTGAGCGTCGATTTCTTAGAAATTCAATTATGCTGAGCGTCGATTTCTTAAAAATTCAAATTGCTGAGCGTCGATTTCTTAGAAATTCAATTATGCTGAGCGTCGATTTCTTTGAACTTCAATGGTGCTGAGCGTTGATTTCTTAGAAATTTAATGGTGCTGAGCGTCGATTTCTTTGAAATTCAATGGTGCTGAGTGTTGATTTCTTAGAAATTTAATGGTGCTGAGCGTCGATTTCTTTGAAATTCAATGGTGCTGTGTGTTGATTTCTTAGAAATTTAATGGTGCTGAGCGTCGATTTCTTAGAATCCTACTGTCTGTTGCTTTCCTGGAATGCAGTACTTGGAAGTCCTTTGCAAGATACGGAAGGGAAGACGACAAGACCTGTCGCTTTCTTAGAAAGGAGTTTTTAGAAAATCCAATAAAAGTTTTCACTTTGCAGAATCTTGTTTTTAAAGATGTTGTCCGCTTTCTTCGAACAATCAAAACTCCCGAGGCCTTTTAAATGCAGATTTGAACATCTACTGGAAGTCTTGTTGCTTTCGTTGAAAGAAGAATTGAATAAGCAGTTCTCTGCCAGCTTTACACACTTGGCAGCTTTGTTAAGGTGGGTCGGTTTTGTTTAAATTTAAGCCAAGACTACTCGTCTAACCCTCCCCCTACTGTCCCGAAGTTTTCCTGAGTATCTCGAACGAACTCCACAAGCAGTCTCCCACTCTCGCTCTTTCTCATTCTCTTCTAGAAGCAATTGCCCCGCTTCAAAACCGTTGTACGCCAATAAAGGTATTCCAAAATGTCAAGTTTACACTGAGCAGTAAAGCGTATTGATCTTGGAGATGAGGGTGGGTCAGTGACTGGGTGCTGCTACCGGGTGGCTAACAGGAGGGGGGGCAGATTAAACAAACAATGAGGCCTTGAGCCGTCCATCCAGCGATGCCCTCACGTTAAAAAACGTTTTGGTTACCATTGACAACGGTCTCTAAAACATTGAGAGTCAGAGGGTTTTAGCGTCTGTCCAGGGACTGCTAGACAGAGAGAAACCTGGATTGGGAAATCTCATGAGCAATTGCTTGTCATTTCGTGTCAATTTTGGCTAGAAAATGTTAAATCTCTAAAGAGATCGCTTCAACCTTTTCAAATAAGAATCAAGTTGCCTGCCTTCCGGACCGTCGAGATATTCGACGATTCTGCCAGAAGGTGGGATTTTTTCCATAAAGCGCATCAGCTCTGACTCGTTGATCACTGGCCTTCACCCAGGCGGAGCTTCTGGACCTTCAACGGGTGGCACCAGGTGACTATGGAAACCCTGTTGCGAACTTCTCGAGTCTCACTGATCTCAAAACTCAACTGCCGGACATCCTCAGCTAGTCTCTCAAGCATTCCGTCATTCCCCTGATGCCGTCGGCACCTTCAACAGATGGCACCAGGTGACTATGGACAGCATTAGTAACAGATGATCAAAGTCTTCTACAAGCCTTTTTTCTTTATCATATCAAACTTGATTCACTCTTTCAAATTTCTGTCATAAAAAACAGTGTAACAGCTACTCACTCTGAAGCGTTTCCATGGTGACTGCCGATTTTTAACTCCATTCTTGACCAGTCACGAAACAATGGTTTGGGATTTCCAGAAGCAGCTGGGAGCGCAGCTTAATATACTCGCAAATGTAAGGTTCAGAGCAAAGGGCGGCAAACATGAGGAGTCTGAGGCTAACCCCTGCAGCTGGGTTGGCAAACACGGAACACGGCAAACTCAGTGGGGAAGCTGAGGAAGTTTGGCTTTCTACTGCCAGGCGTTGGCATGGAAACGACAAAAATTTGAGTCCTACGATAGTAAATTTATGTGCATATGATGCAGCAAAGTTGAGTAATACGGGGGGTCAAAAGTCGGGATTGGGGAATCAAAATCCGGGATAGGGGGGGTCAAAAGTCGGGATAGAGGGGTCAAAAGTCGAAATAGGGGGTCAAAAGTCGAAATACGGGGGGGTCAAAAGTCGGGATAGGGGCCTAAATTCGAAACGAGAGGTCAGAATTGAATGAAGCGGTCAAAGGTCAGGAACGCAATACTCCTATTATAATACTAGTTTTAAACCTCACCCCTCCTGCGGCGGTGCACCCAGATTTTCGTGAATCTCCGACTTCCCCGACGCGTCGGGAGACGCCAGCAGGTGGTGCCGCGGCTGCAGAGCAATGGACCGCCTGCTGAGCTGACTGGCGCTGCCTCCGCATCCGAACTCACTGCGCCTCCGGCCTTCCAACCGGTGACTGGTGGCTGTACTGAAGCGCCTCATTGCTTCAGGTTCTACTGAGTCGCTTCAGGCTCAATTGATTCACTTCAGGTTCTTTCAGGTCGCTTCAGGTTTATTGGGTCGCTTCAGTTCTACTGAGCCGCTTCAGGTTTTATTGGTTCACTTCAGGTTCTTTCAGGTCGCTTCAGATTTTATTGGGTAGCTTCAGGTTCTACTGAGTCGCTTCAGGTTCTATTGAGTCGCTTCAGGTTCTATTGAGTCGCTTCAGGTTCTATTGAGTCGCTTCAGGTTCTACTGCGTCGCTTCAGGTTCTATTGAGTCGCTTCAGGTTCTTTCAAGTCGCTTCAGGTTCTTTCAAGTCGCTTCAGGTTATATTGAGTCGCTTCAGGTTCTACTGAGTCGCTTCAGGTTATATTGAGTCGCTTCAGGTTCCACTGAGTCGCTTCAGGTTCTATTGAGTCGCTTCAGATTCTACTGAGTCGCTTCAGGTTCTATTGAGTCGCTCCAGGTTCTACTGAGTCGCTTTAGGTTCTACTGAGTCGCTTCAGGTTCAATTGAGTCGCTTCAGGTTCTACTGAGTCGCTTCAGATTTTATTGAGTCGCTTCAGGTTCTATTGAGTCGCTTCAGGTTCTTTTAAGTCGCTTTAGGTTATATTGAGTCGCTTCAGGTTCTACTGAGTCACTTCAGGTTCTACTGAGTCGCTTTAGGTTCTACTGAGTCGCTTCAGGTTATATTGAGTCGCTTCAGGTTCTACTGAGTCGCTTCAGATTTTATTGAGTCGCTTAAGTTTCTTTTGAGTCGCTTCAGGTTCAATTGAGTCGCTTCAGGTTCTTTCAAGTCGCTTCAGTTTATAATATGACACTTCAGATTCACTTGAATCGCTCGAGATTCAGGTGGCGAACCAAGGCCTCAGCTTCCTCCAATCCCTTTGTTGCCGCAGATGCAGCCGGAGTCAGAGGCGAGTTGTATTTAGCAAGCCGCTCTCACAAACGTGGCTAATCACGGTTGCCATGACAGCCTCACGGCCTGAGGCATCTCCGGAAATTAACGGGAGAGCAAAAACTCAAAGCCAAGCCCAAATGAATTGCACAGGGAATTTTTCCACTTTTTTGCTGTTTCCGGCATGTCTATTCAGCTCACAATGGGATTCTTATCCCCCCACCTGTTTACCCGCCGCCGTACAGCAGCCCGCGGCCAGTGGGTTTGGAGATTGACATTCTGACAGCTGCAAATTAATTTGAAGCGGATAAAATGACCGTCAATTTGTTGCGCCCTGGGTCATTGGTTTTGGGATTTCAAGCAATAGCAAAAGGGGATAATTTTGGCTTTGATAGTGCTATAGCTGTGCACATACATTGCCTAATCATGTTACTACTTAGAAACAGTAGCAGGTTGAAAATAAATTAATGACTGCATTTAACTTCCTCATAATTTTCTAGCTGTCTTCCCTCGACTTCGCTCCCTCTCCCCTCTATCCCTCTCCCATCACTCCCTCTCCCCTCTCTCCCTCTTCTCTCTCTCTCTCTCTCTCTCTCTCTCTCTCTCTCTCCATCTCTCTCTCTCTATCTCCTCTTTCTCCTTCTCGCCACTCTCCCCTTTGTCCCTCTTCCCTCTCTCTCTCTCGTCCTTTCTCTCTCTCCCTCTTCCCTCTCACCCTCTTCTCCTTCCCTCTCTCCCTCTTCTCTCTCTCTCCATCTCCTCTTTCTCCTTCTCGCCTCTCTCCCTCTCCCCTCTCTTCCTCTCTCCTCTCTCTCTCTTCTCTCTCTCTCTCTTTCCTCTTATCCCCTTTCTCAGTCTTTCTATTCTCCCCTAGAGCGCATCATTATAAGAGAGGTCCCACAATTCCACTTGTTTACTTCAGTTTTCTAGAGCTCCATATAAGCACGGACCAATCAATTATCTCTCGCTCACTGCCGGGCCCCAAACTATTGCTACACAAAGCTCGCTTCGCAGCAAATAGCTTCTTTGTTCACAGAAAACTCTTTGTAGGCCTTATTGGAGTCTCATCAGGTGCGCCTACTCCAGCTTGCTATAAAATCGGACTCTTCCTAATCCAATTAGGCGCAGTGCAGCTTCAGCATGACCGAAGCGGCCGGTAACACCAGCTCGCCGGCTAGTTGCCAACGCAACTTTGAGCTCGAAGCGGCTGCCGCTGCTCAGGCCTGGCTGCTAGGCGTCACGGTCTTGGCCGCGGCGGTGACTGCGGGCGACGCCATCGGGAAGATCTGGCGACGTTGGCGGAGGCGACGGCGAGGCGGCAACGATGAGGCTACTCAGCAGCACCCGGTTGCTATGGGCAGCAGTGTGCTCACCCTGGCTAGCGGAGACGCTGGTCCGACTGAAGCGAACTGAACAGTCTGTGGCGGACATTGAATGTGTAAAAGTCCACCTTGCCATTAACGTCTCTGTAAATTAAAATAAAACTAATTGAGAGTTGGCTTCAGAATCTAAATCTGTCGCTTCAGGTTCGAAATGTGTCGCTTCAGGTTCGAAATGTGTCGCTTCAGGTTCGAAATGAGTCGCTTCAGATTCGGAATGAGTCGCTTCAGGTTTGAATTGTGTCGCTTCAGATTCGAATTCTGTTGCTTCAGGTTCGAATTGTGTCGCTTCAGATTTTAAATGTCGCTTCAGATTCGAAATGAGTCGCTTCTGGTTCTAAATCTGTCGCTTCAGGTTCGAATTGTGTCGCTTCAGGTTCGAAATGAGTCGCTTCAGATTCGGAATGAGTCGCTTCAGGTTTGAATTGTGTCGCTTCAGATTCGAATTCTGTTGCTTCAGGTTCGAATTGTGTCGCTTCAGATTTTAAATGTGTCGCTTCAGATTCGAAATGAGTCGCTTCTGGTTCTAAATCTGTCGCTTCAGGTTCGAATTGTATCGCTTCAGATTCGAAATGAGTCGCTTCAGGTTCTAAATCTTTCGCTTCAGATTTTATTTGTGTTGCTTCAGGTTCTAAATCTGTCGCTTCAGATTCGAAATGTGTCACTTCAGATTCGAAATGAGTCGCTTAAGGTTCAAAATTTGTCACTTCAGATTCGAAATGAGTCGCTTCAGGTTCTAAATCTGTCGCTTCAGATTTTATTGTGTTGCTTCAGGTTCTAAATCTGTCGCTTCAGATTCGAAATGTGTCACTTCAGATTCGAAATGAGTCGCTTAAGGTTCAAAATTTGTCACTTCAGCTTTTATTCTATAGCTTCAGGTTCTATTTTATAGCTTCAGGTTCTATTTTATAGCTTCAGTTTCTATTTTATAGCTTCAGTTTCTATTTTATAGCTTCAGTTTCTATTTTATAGCTTCAGTTTCTATTCTATAGCTTCAGGTTCTATTTTATAGCTTCAGTTTCTATTTTATAGCTTCAGGTTCTATTTTATAGCTTCAGTTTCTATTTTATAGCTTCAGGTTCTATTTTATAGCTTCAGTTTCTATTTTATAGCTTCAGGTTCTATTTTATAGCTTCAGTTTCTATTTTATAGCTTCAGGTTCTATTTTATAGCTTCAGGTTCTATTTTATAGCTTCAGTTTCTTTTTTATAGCTTCAGTTTCTATTTTATAGCTTCAGTTTCTATTTTATAGCTTCAGTTTCTATTTTATAGCTTCAGTTTCTATTCTATAGCTTCAGTTTCTATTTTATAGCTTCAGTTTCTATTTTATAGCTTCAGGTTCTATTTTATAGCTTCAGTTTCTATTTTATAGCTTCAGGTTCTATTTTATAGCTTCAGTTTCTATTTTATAGCTTCAGGTTCTATTTTATAGCTTCAGTTTCTATTTTATAGCTTCAGGTTCAAAATTTGTCACTTCAGCTTTTATTCTATAGCTTCAGGTTCTATTTTATAGCTTCAGGTTCTATTTTATAGCTTCAGTTTCTATTTTATAGCTTCAGTTTCTATTTTATAGCTTCAGTTTCTATTTTATAGCTTCAGTTTCTATTTTATAGCTTCAGGTTCTATTTTATAGCTTCAGTTTCTATTTTATAGCTTCAGGTTCTATTTTATAGCTTCAGTTTCTATTTTATAGCTTCAGGTTCTATTTTATAGCTTCAGTTTCTATTTTATAGCTTCAGGTTCTATTTTATAGCTTCAGTTTCTATTTTATAGCTTCAGGTTCTATTTTATAGCTTCAGTTTCTATTTTATAGCTTCAGGTTCTATTTTATAGCTTCAGGTTCTATTTTATAGCTTCAGTTTCTATTTTATAGCTTCAGTTTCTATTTTATAGCTTCAGTTTCTATTTTATAGCTTCAGTTTCTATTTTATAGCTTCAGTTTCTATTCTATAGCTTCAGTTTCTATTTTATAGCTTCAGTTTCTATTTTATAGCTTCAGGTTCTATTTTATAGCTTCAGTTTCTATTTTATAGCTTCAGGTTCTATTTTATAGCTTCAGTTTCTATTTTATAGCTTCAGGTTCTATTTTATAGCTTCAGTTTCTATTTTATAGCTTCAGGTTCTATTTTATAGCTTCAGTTTCTATTTTATAGCTTCAGTTTCTATTTTATAGCTTCAGGTTCTATTTTATAGCTTCAGTTTCTATTTTATAGCTTCAGTTTCTATTTTATAGCTTCAGGTTCTATTTTATAGCTTCAGGTTCTATTTTATAGCTTCAGTTTCTATTTTATAGCTTCAGGTTCTATTTTATAGCTTCAGTTTCTATTTTATAGCTTCAGGTTCTATTTTATAGCTTCAGTTTCTATTTTATAGCTTCAGGTTCTATTTTATAGCTTCAGTTTCTATTTTATAGCTTCAGGTTCTATTTTATAGCTTCAGGTTCTATTTTATAGCTTCAGGTTCTATTTTATAGCTTCAGGTTAAAAAACGTGTCACGTTTGCAGAGCTCTTAAATCACTAGAGTGCCACCTTCATATTTCTGCTCAGATGTTTAAATCCCGCGCTTAAATTACCTTCAGATGCCCTTCTCAAACATATTTCGATTGTCATGCTGTATTTTACTCTAAACTTTTCTACTTCAAGTAGTGCGTAGCAGGCTTTTCCTGTTTACCGTCAGCTTGACTCGAAGTCTTCCCACCCGTTTTCTGCTCCTGCAAGAGGGCCTCTCTCTCTATCTACCCTCATAACACCCCCCCTCTCTCGGGTCCAGCAGCTGTCTGTCTCTGTAAAGTCTTTTGAATTATTTATTGATTTTGTTTAGACACAGTCCTTTGGCTAATGCATGTGTATGCCTGTGTACACTATATAGGTAGCATATAATAGCTATCCTCTGTTGATCCCCAGGGGTTCGCCGCAGTGGAAAGAGAGAGAGAGGGTGAAAGAGGAAAAATAAAGGAACCCCCCAGTCTCTTCTGCTTGCGCATTGATCTGAGCTTGAAATTTTTAACTTAGCTCCTGAGCTTCCAAGTGGGAATTAAATTTCGCTCTAAGTGCAGGGTCACGGAATTATTTTTCTACCATTCGAAATAAATGATCCCCGACTGACTGTCTGTGTGTCCTCAGCATATTTCAGCTTCATTCGATCCGGATTTACTGCTACGAGAGAGGGCTGGCCGGGTCCATTATCTAAATTGGTGCAAAACTGCTGACTGGGTGACTGACTGACCGACTGACTGACTGAACTCAGAAGCCGGAAGGACCAGACTCTCTGGTAAATGGCTTGAATTTATAGCTGAACGCTAATATGGGAGACAGAGGGGAAAGTGGCTGGTAGGAGCTTGTGGAGTTGGAGTTGGGTAGATGGCAAACTCAAAATGAGAGATCAGAAACACGAAATGGAGAGTGAAGCGAGAGGAAAGGATAGGGAGAGAAGAAGAGAGATAGAGGGAGAGGGAGGGGAGAGAAGGAGAGAATGAGAGGGAGAGAAGGAGAGGGAGAGAAGGAGAGGGAGAGAAGGAGAGGGAGAGAAGGAGAGGGAGAGAAGGAGAGGGAGAGAAGGAGAGGGAGAGAAGGAGAGGGAGAGAAGGAGAGGGAGAGAAGGAGAGGGAGAGAAGGAGAGGGAGAGAAGGAGAGGGAGAGAAGGAGAGGGACAGAAGGAGAGGGACAGAAGGAGAGGGACAGAAGGAGAGGGACAGAAGGAGAGGGAGAGAAGGAGGGAAGAGAAGGAGACGGGGAGAAGTAGAGGGAGAGAATGAGATAGACAGGGAGAATTGTGCAGCGTGGAGAGATGAGGGAAGCTGGAGAGAGAGGAGAGAGAGGGAAAGGTAGAGAAAGAGAAGGAGAGAGGGAGAGAAGGAGAGGGAAGGAAGGAGAGGGAGAGAAGGAGAGAGAGAGAAGGAGAGGGAGAGGAGAGGGAGAGAAGGAGAGAAGGAGAGAAGGAGAGGGAGAGAAGGAGAGGGAGAGAAGGAGAGAAGGAGAGGGAGAGAAGGAGAGAAGGAGAGGGAGGGAAGCGAGAGAGAAGGAGAGGGGAGAGGGAGAGGAGAGGGAGAGGAGGGGGGAGGAGGAAAGGGAGAGAGAGAAGGAAATAGATAGGGAGAAACGTGCAGCATGGAGAAATGAAGGAAGCTGGAGAGAGAGGCGGGCATGGCAGTGACGCAGATGATGCGGGTATCTCGCCAAGACAACACCACCAACAGCTGCAGCCGAGGCCAAACACACACACACGGTTAGGTTGAGATGCTCATCCCCCCTTCTCTGTCCAAATGACTTTCTCTCTGCAGTTGAGCTCTCGCCTCAGCCATTGCCGACACCGAACGGCACAGCTGCTGTTGGTTCAGCAGTTTCAATGCTGCCGCTGAGGCACAGCTGATGCAGCTTCAATTACATTTGGATGGCTGGGTAGGGTGATGAGGGAGCTGAGGCTGAGCTGAGGCAGAAAATGGAAAATGCATTCTGCCGCCTCTAATCAGCTCGATGTTGGTTTTAGCGACATGGGGGGATGAAAAGGATAAATACAGAACGCGGCAAAGAGATGATAGGGAATAGGTGTTGGACTGATTTGGCTGAATTTCCTTTAGAAGGCTGGGAGTTGGCACTGACACGGTTCTCGGGTGATGATACGGTTCGCATAAATATTTGATGAGTAGGTGCATTGGACAGATTAGTCATTTACTCCGTTTCTAAATCAATGGTTTTGGCTAGATTAGCAATCCATTCTATTCCTGCATCCGTGTATTGGCTAGATTAGCAGTCCATCCTATTCCTGCATCCGTGTATTGACTAGATTAGCAATCCATTCTATTCCTGCATCCGTGTATTGGCTAGATTAGCAATCCATTCTATTCCTGCATCCGTGTATTGGCTAGATTAGCAATCCATTCTATTCCTGCATCCGTGTATTGGCTAGATTAGCAATCCATTCTATTCCTGCATCCATGTATTGGCTAGATTAGCAATCCATTCTATTCCTGCATCCATGCATTGGCTAGATTAGCAATCCATTCTATTCCTGCACCCGTGTATTGGCTAGATTAGCAATCCATTCTATTCCTGCATCCGTGTATTGGCTAGATTAGCAATCCATTCTATTCCTGCATCCGTGTATTGGCTAGATTAGCAATCCATTCTATTCCTGCACCCATGTATTGGCTAGATTAGCAATCCATTCTATTCCTGCATCCGTGTATTGGCTAGATTAGCAATCCATTCTATTCCTGCATCCATGCATTGTCTAGATTAGCAATCCATTCTATTCCTGCATCCATGCATTGGCTAGATTAGCAATCCATTCTATTCCTGCACCCATGCATTGGCTAGATTAGCAATCCATTCTATTCCTGCATCCATACATTGGCTAGATTAGCAATCCATTCTATTCCTGCATCCGTGTATTGGCTAGATTAGCAATCCATTCTATTCCTGCATCCGTGTATTGGCTAGATTAGCAATCCATTCTATTCCTGCATCCGTGTATTGGCTAGATTAGCAATCCATTCTATTCCTGCATCCATGCATTGTCTAGATTAGCAATCCATTCTATTCCTGCATCCATGCATTGGCTAGATTAGCAATCCATTCTATTCCTGCACCCATGCATTGGCTAGATTAGCAATCCATTCTATTCCTGCATCCATGCATTGGCTAGATTAGCAATCCATTCTATTCCTGCATCCATGCATTGTCTAGATTAGCAATCCATTCTATTCCTGCATCCATGCATTGTCTAGATTAGCAATCCATTCTATTCCTGCATCCATGTATTGGCTAGATTAGCAATCCATTCTATTCCTGCATCCATGCATTGGCTAGATTAGCAATCCATTCTATTCCTGCATCCGTGTATTGGCTAGATTAGCAATCCATTCTATTCCTGCATCCGTGTATTGGCTAGATTAGCAATCCATTCTATTCCTGCATCCATGCATTGGCTAGATTAGCAATCCATTCTATTCCTGCACCCATGCATTGGCTAGATTAGCAATCCATTCTATTCCTGCATCCATGCATTGGCTAGATTAGCAATTCATTCTATTCCTGCACCCATGTATTGGCTAGATTAGCAATCCATTCTATTCCTGCATCCGTGTATTGGCTAGATTAGCAATCCATTCTACATGTATTCCTGCATCCGTGTATTGGCTAGATTAGCAATCCATTCTATTCCTGCATCCATGTATTGGCTAGATTAGCAATCCATTCTATTCCTGCATCCGTGTATTGGCTAGATTAGCAATCCATTCTATTCCTGCATCCATGCATTGGCTAGATTAGCAATCCATTCTATTCCTGCATCCATGTATTGGCTAGATTAGCAATCCATTCTATTCCTGCATCCATGTATTGGCTAGATTAGCAATCCATTCTATTCCTGCATCCGTGTATTGGCTAGATTAGCAATCCATTCTATTCCTGCACCCATGCATTGGCTAGATTAGCAATCCATTCTATTCCTGCATCCGTGTATTGGCTAGATTAGCAATCCATTCTATTCCTGCACCCATGCATTGGCTAGATTAGCAATCCATTCTATTCCTGCATCCATGCATTGGCTAGATTAGCAATCCATTCTATTCCTGCATCCGTGTATTGGCTAGATTAGCAATCCATTCTATTCCTGCATCCGTGTACTGGCTAGATTAGCAATCCATTCTATTCCTGCATCCATGCATTGGCTAGATTAGCAATCCATTCTATTCCTGCATCCGTGTATTGGCTAGATTAGCAATCCATTCTATTCCTGCACCCATGCATTGGCTAGATTAGCAATCCATTCTATTCCTGCATCCGTGTATTGGCTAGATTAGCAATCCATTCTATTCCTGCATCCGTGTATTGGCTAGATTAGCAATCCATTCTATTCCTGCATCCGTGTATTGGCTAGATTAGCAATCCATTCTATTCCTGCATCCGTGTATTGGCTAGATTAGCAATCCATTCTATTCCTGCATCCATGCATTGGCTAGATTAGCAATCCATTCTATTCCTGCATCCGTGTATTGGCTAGATTAGCAATCCATTATATTCCTGCATCCATGTATTGGCTAGATTAGCAATCCATTCTATTCCTGCACCCATGTATTGGCTAGATTAGCAATCCATTCTATTCCTGCATCCATGCATTGGCTAGATTAGCAATCCATTCTATTCCTGCATCCGTGTATTGGCTAGATTAGCAATCCATTCTATTCCTGCATCCGTGTATTGGCTAGATTAGCAATCCATTCTATTCCTGCATCCATGTATTGGCTAGATTAGCAATCCATTCTATTCCTTTCAACCATAAGCACTAACCAGCTCTAAAGAATACGCAAGCAGAAAGCAGCAATCGTTAAATTAGTTAACTTTCGAACTGAAGAAGTGACCGCGTGTTCCTGGCCCTCTCAACTCACTCGAGCTGCTATCATTCTGTCCCGGATCAATGCTACCCCCGGCCAACTAGCAGCGGTCGAGCTGTAGCGATCCGATCGAACAGAAAATTTAATTTTCTCTGCTCTGTGTCGGCAGTTCGGGACGACGCTAAAAGTTTGCATCGCGTCGCCTCGGGGGTCTCGGGTTTTGTTACACAGGGCTCAACTTTCCTTCTTGTGGGAGAAGTTATTGAATTTCCCAAAAAAACTAATATAAGCAGTCGGGGGCCGACTACTGATGATTGAATACCTTTCACGCAGCTGCTAACTGACTGACTGGATGCAGTGCGGAGTCTCACTGCTTCTCTCCCGTCCTCAGTTAGTTGTGATCCTTGTTTATACATTTTCCCATCTCTCATAGTTGCCTAAGGGTGGCAATCCTGAGCAGAGACTTGCCTCAATCAGCATGGGAAGCAATTAAGCATGCATACCTGACCTCTGAGCTCAGGTGCTCACTCACATAGTGGCTCTCTCTCATCACTGAAGACTATTATTAATGTGGCGGAATCGAACTTGGGTCTTGATTACCCCACTCCTCCTTGAAGCATGAACTAGGAGCACACAAAAATGAGCAACTTCCTTGCGTTCACAAAGTTTGTCAAGAAACAGTTTTGAAACAAAAGTATTATAGAAGAACAGCAACGCTCGAATTTGGTTCAAATGTGGCAAGTGATCAGTGACAGTTTGACAAGTGACCAGTGACAATTGACAAGTGACCCCAGTGACAATTTGACAAGTGACCCCAGTGACAATTTGACAAGTGATCAGTGACAATTTGACAAGGGACCCCAGTGACAATTTTACAAGTGACCAGTGACAATTTGACAAGTGACCAGTGACAATTTGACAAGTGACCAGTGACAATTTGACAAGTGACCCCAGTGACAATTTGACAAGGGACCAGTGACAATTTGACAAGGGACCAGTGACAATTTGACAAGGGACCAGTGACAATTTGACAAGGGACCAGTGACAATTTGACAAGGGACCAGTGACAATTTGACAAGTGACCCTAGTGACAATTTTACAAGTGACCAGTGACAATTTGACAAGTGACCCTAGTGACAATTTGACAAGTGACCCTAGTGAAAATTTTACAAGTAACCAGTGACAATTTGACAAGGGACCAGTGACAATTTGACAAGTGACCCTAGTGACAATTTTACAAGTGACCAGTGACAATTTGACAAGTGACCAGTGACAATTTGACAAGTGACCCTAGTGACAATTTTACAAGTGACCAGTGACAATTTGACAAGTAACCAGTGACAATTTGACAAGTGACCAGTGACAATTTGACAAGGGACCAGTGACAATTTGACAAGGGACCAGTGACAATTTGACAAGTGACCCCAGTGACAATTTGACAAGGGACCAGTGACAATTTGACAAGGGACCAGTGACAATTTGACAAGGGACCAGTGACAATTTGACAAGGGACCAGTGACAATTTGACAAGGGACCAGTGACAATTTGACAAGGGACCAGTGACAATTTGACAAGGGACCAGTGACAATTTGACAAGTGACCCCAGTGACAATTTGACAAGTGACCAGTGACAATTTTACAAGTGACCAGTGACAATTTGACAAGTGACCCCAGGGACAATTTGACAAGGGACCAGTGAAAATTTGACAAGGGACCAGTGACAATTTGACAAGTGACCCCAGTGACAATTTGACAAGGGACCAGTGACAATTTGACAAGGGACCAGTGACAATTTGACAAGGGACCAGTGACAATTTGACAAGGGACCAGTGACAATTTGACAAGTGACCAGTGACAATTTGACAAGTGACCCCAGTGACAATTTGACAAGTGACCAGTGACAATTTGACAAGTGACTAGTGACAAGAAGGAGGACAACCATTGCAGCTTTATCGATGGCCATATTTGGCGACCACTTCCTCCTCTCATCATATTCTTCAACCATAGGTAAGGCCACAGGTGTCCTGGCGTGGCGCTCTGATTTGCAGTCACATTAATTTCTGGCTAAATTGGAATCTCGGCTTGGCTCTGCTCGTGCAATTAACGGCCTATAGGGCCAACCCCCAAGGCACAGTGAAGTGTACATGCCTATCGATAAATAAAGTTAGGACCGCTGTACACTCCTGTGTGAGTTGTGTGATACGAGTCGTTATTTTACGATTAGGTAATTTACGCGTCAGTAAAAATCCTAAGTGACTTTATAGAGTTTTCAAAGACGCACAGCAAGAGGAAGTACACACGGCAGACACTGTGTAATTCTGCTGGGAATCAGATAGCTTGCCGCACTGCCAGACTAAACCTTGCAGCCAATGAATTGTATAAACAGAACATCTTGGACGTTTTGACTTAAAGAAATTTTAGCAAGATTGATGGACAAGCAGAGGCTCTCTTTTTCTCTGGGAACTGACGCCAAGGACTGGGGAAAACAAAATTAGACCAGCCTTTCTGTGCTCTTTGTTTCTGCTTTTAACGTCACAAGTGCAGATAAAGCGGGCCCCAGTTGCATTGAGCAACTCTCTCTTGCCTCCCAAACTTTTCTATGTTCGTCTTTTTCTGACATCACTCACCCCTCATTCCCACACACTCTCTTCCCTCTATTCGCTCTCTTCACTCTCTCCTCCCCTCTCTCTTCACTCTCTCCTCCCTTCTTTCTTCACTCTCTTCTCCTCTCTCTCTTCACTCTCTTCTCCCTCTCTCTTCACTCTCTCCTCCCCTCTCTCTTCACTCTCTCCTCCCTTCTTTCTTCACTCTCTTCTCCTCTCTCTCTTCACTCTCTTCTCCCTTCTTTCTTCACTCTCTTCTCCTCTCTCTCTTCACTCTCTTCTCCCTCTCTCTTCACTCTCTCCTCCCCTCTCTCTCTTCACTCTCTCCTCCCCTCTCTCTTCACTCTCTCCTCCCCTCTCTCTTCACTCTCTTCTACCCCCTCTCTTCACTCTCTCCTCTCCTCTCTCTTCACTCTCTCCTCCCTTCTTTCTTCACTCTCTTCTCCTCTCTCTCTTCACTCTCTTCTCCCTCTCTCTTCACTCTCTCCTCCCCTCTCTCTTCACTCTCTTTTACCCTCTCTCTTCACTCTCTCCTCCCCTCTCTCTTCACTCTCTCCTCCCCTCTCTCTTCACTCTCTCCTCCCCTCTCTCTTCACTCTCTCCTCCCCTCTCTCTTCACTCTCTCCTCCCCTCTCTCTTCACTCATTCTTCACCTTTCTCTTCACTTTCTCTATCTTATCTTATTCCACCCCTCTGTCAAAACGGCTCTGCAAGTGCCACACTTTATACACAGTGGATTGGTTTCCTATACTCAGCAGAGCTCAAATTCGCAATATCGCACCATATTCCAGCTAGTAGACAGAATGTCCGACAATAAAATTTTATCCAGCTCCCGGCGGATTAATGGACTGGCCGGGCAGACATGGGAGCGTCTGCAACCAGCCAAGACTGCTTTCTCGCATGCGGTAGATATTCAGAGGGCTATAAATAGACTGTTATGGACGGGACTGTCAAATTAGTGCAAAAATTGGCGAAGATTAATTGGTGCACTGTTTTGCACTAATAAATCATATATTTATATTAGATGTGCCTTGGATTGGCTTCATCACTGCCGTTGCTGGCTTCACCTTTGCACTGCAATGTTGTTAGGATAATTTGAAATGGGTGATTGCGGACCGTTCGGGTTTGGGTGTCTTAGATGAAGGGTTCAGTGTCTTAGATGAAGTGTTCAGTGTCTTAGATTAAGGGTTCGGTGTCTTAGATGAAGGGTTCAGTGTCTTAGATGAAGGGTTCAGTGTCTTAGATGAAGGGTTCAGTGTCTTAGATTAAGGTTTCAGTGTCTTAGATGAAGGATTCAGTGTCTTAGATGAAGGGTTCAGTGTCTTAGATGAAGGATTCAGTGTCTTAGATGAAGGGTTCAGTGTCTTAGATTAAGGTTTCAGTGTCTTAGATGAAGGATTCAGTGTCTTAGATGAAGGGTTCAGTGTCTTAGATGAAGGGTTCAGTGTCTTAGATGAAGTGTTCAGTGTCTTAGATGAAGGGTTCAGTGTCTTAGATGAAGGGTTCAGTGTCTTAGATGAAGAGCTTGATTATTTTTTCAAGGAAATCAAGTTACCAGTCAGCTGTTTTGAGCAGTTCCTCCCACAATGAAAACTGTTTCACCATTGTTCTCAGTTAATAGCGGAACCCCACGGACAGAATGGTAGCACTGTCTAATTTGCACGAAGAAAAGAATACATTTTTTGCTCTTTAAACTGGAAAATTGGATTTTTTGCTAATCCGACCACTTCACGCGGAGCAAGTGGGTAGGTGTAGACTGGGTAGAGAGGGGATGAGAGGAGAGAGACAGAGAGTTGCTGTTTGAGCTGACAACAAATCTGAGTTCTTTTTTGTCTAGAGTTTCTCAAGCGTTTTTTAAAGCTGAAGTGTTAGTTTTATGAAATAATTTTCCCGCACCACGTAGAGGGCCTTCAGCTAGCCTGCAGCGCTTCTCAGCCAATCAGAATCGTCTAGGGAGAGAGGGCTTGCAGCTCTGGCCGTACCGAGATTAAAGGTTGATTCAACTCGCTGCAAGCTCCGGTCCCGCTTGCTAGCTCAGCTATTGAGGAGCAGTTTGTCTCAGGAAATCGCCCGTTCCAGACCCCCCCTAGATCTGTCTTAGCAGTTGGTAAGAAGGCTTGGCTAGGAAAAGCTTCACACAGCCCCTGTTTTGGCGACAGAGTTAGCAGAGGATCAAAGCGAAGGTGAGCATTTTTTTAAGTTGGATTCCCTATTCTCGGGTTTCTGGTCGATTTAGATTATAGCAGTTGATTGACCGCAGATTGGGGCATTGTCTTGCGCCACTCCGCTTGGCTCAGTGAAGAATCAGTGGAATATACCACGAGGGAGAAGGTGGTACTGGGGTAGAGAGAAAGAAAAGGATTTAAAAGAAAGAAGACATAAACAAGATAAAAGATAGAGGATAGAAGACAGAAGATAGAAGACAGAAGATAGAAGATAGCAGATAGAATATAAAAGACAGAATATAGTAGATAGCAGATAGAAGATAGAAGACAGAAGATAGAAGACAGAAGATAGAAGATAGAAGACAGAAGATAGAAGACAGAAGACAGAAGACAGAAGATAGAAGACAGAAGATAGAAGACAGAAGATAGAAGACAGCAGATAGAAGATAGAAGAAAGAAGATGGAAGATAGTGGCAGCTGTACCAAGCTAAAATAAAGGTGCTCAAAGAATGAGAACATGCTGAGTTGAGGCCAGAGTTGATAAGCCGTATCACATAAAAAATATACCCAAATAGAGGCTGTAAACTATAATGAGAAGCAGTGAAGCCAAGAAAGCAATTGATTTTATGCTGAGTTCAGGCCAAAAGCAATCCATAGGGGGCTCAAGAGATCGCTAGAGAGGCGCAGAATTTTTTTATTTTTCCCTTTGCTTTAGAATCGGCTTAGACTTCGATTTAAAGCCAAAGGAGAAAAGCAAGAGCCTCTGGAGAAGGGATGTGAAAGTAACATCAATTATCTGCTCAATTGCCAATTGATAAAAATAATAATAAAGGGGACTCAATGAATGACAGTAGCACACACGGATCAAAGGTATTGATAGCATAGGTGTGGCAAGACAAGTTATTCTGCAATCGTGTCCTTTGTTTGGGAATGAAAAGGGAGACAGAGGGTGAAGGGAGAGTGAGACACAGCTAGCAGAGGGTGAAGGGAGAGTGAGACACAGCTAGCAGAGGGTGAAGGGAGAGTGAGACACAGCTAGCAGAGGGTGAAGGGAGACTGAGACACAGATAGCAGAGGGTGAAGGGAGACTGAGGCACAGATAGCAGAGGGTGAAGGGAGACTGAGACACAGATAGCAGAGGGTGAAGGGAGAGTGAGACACAGCTAGCAGAGGGTGAAGGGAGACTGAGACACAGCTAGCAGAGGGTGAAGGGAGAGTGAGACACAGCTAGCAGAGGGTGAAGGGAGACTGAGACACAGATAGCAGAGGGTGAAGGGAGACTGAGGCACAGATAGCAGAGGGTGAAGGGAGACTGAGGCACAGATAGCAGAGGGTGAAGGGAGACTGAGACACAGATAGCAGAGGGTGAAGGGAGACTGAGACACAGATAGCAGAGGGTGAAGGGAGACTGAGACACAGCTAGCAGAGGGTGAAGGGAGACTGAGACACAGCTGAAGAGAGAGTGTGGCTAATGTTGAATCTGCTGACCAAACATCAATAGCGATTACGTAATGAGACTTGCAACAGTTCTCAAACTTAGAGCCGCTCCCGGATAGCAAAGTGGATTTGTGCTTCGATGCCGGGGTAGAGAGAGTATTTGTTGGGAGAATTCTCCAGTGGAAGGAGAGCAGTGCAGCAAAAGAGGGGGGGCAAGCTGCGGTGGCCAGGACTGGTAATTTAGCGAAATGAGCTTTGCTCAAAGATTGAGTCCGGAGCTGTGCCAAGCCAGGAAGCAAGATGAAAGACAAATTTCTGCTCAGTCCAGGAACTTCGCTGGTTTCGTTTGGCTGGTTTCTCCTCAAGCTCGAAGATTGCTTCAAGTCGTCCCTCCCCTTTTTGGCGGCGGTCGCGCTTCGCCAAGTGAGGCGCGGGTGCATGGGGAGCGATAGAGATGGAAGGGAACGAGGAAGACATACTGACTGATGATGAAGTCCCGGCCGGGGTCTCCCGGGCGATTCCCCCTTTTTTGATCAAAGACTTGGAAAGGAGGAGCTTCTATGTCTCGGGTCCGGCGTGCTCCGCTGCTCCTGTGCACCGCGGCGTGCTTTATGGCCGCGCCTGGCTTGAAATTGCAGTCCTCGCTTGATTGCCCTGTTTGTGTGTCTTTTCTCCCCTTTGCCTCTCCTCTCCTCTCCTCTCCTCTGCTCTGCTCTGCTCTCCTCTGCTCTGCTCTCCTCTGCTCTGCTCTCCTCTCCTCTGCTCTGCTCTCCTCTGCTCTGCTCTCCTCTCCTCTGCTCTGCTCTCCTCTCCTCTCCTCTCCTCTCCTCTCCTCTCCTCTCCTCTCCTCTCCTCTCCTCTCCTCTCCTCTCCTCTCCTCTGCTCTGCTCTCCTCTCCTCTCCTCTGCTCTGCTCTCCTCTCCTCTGCTCTGCTCTCCTCTGCTCTGCTCTGCTCTCCTCTCCTCTCCTTCTATCTACTCTCATCTCCTCCACTTACTTCAATAACCTTTCTTATCCTGTGCTTTTTTCCTTTTATCTCCATTCAACCCAGACCGCACTCTTGTCAATGCGTTCTTTATCTTTTAAGCGTACCGATACTGCCAAATCTTAAAGGGACAGCAGATGTACTTTTTTATCAAAGAAACGTGTCGGACTCCATTTTTGAGCGGTAGTTATTGCACTTTCTAGTAGCTAAAAAGGCTCAGGAGTCAGCGCGATGGACAGGCTTTGCGCCAGGGTGCCCAAAAGTAATTTGTAATTTAATTTAACTTTTAATATGAAAATTAAGGAATTAATAAAAAAAATTTTCAATTGTGCGCAGGATAGAAGAGCCAAGCGATGCTGCTGCTGCTGTCTCTGCTGTCAGTCCTGGTGCTCAGTCTCGTGCCCGACGTCTCCGCTTCGATCTACGGTACGCCGAGGCACCACAGGCTGGTGTACACCCTGTACAGCACGGACCACCCCAGCTGCCAGCACGCGGACGAGACTCCGCTATCCGTTGACGGATCCCTGAAGCTGACCACAGCTGCATCTGGCGGTTCCGGCTACAGACTCTGCTCAACTCCGGTGGTTCCGTTTGGCGAGCTGATTCGCGACCCTCGTGGCATCCGGTTCTGGTACCTGCGAATCCGAGTCACGAAGCTGTCGCCCGGTCAGGAACTCGTGGTCGTCTCCATGGAGAAGCAGGACATGAGCCCGGGCATAGTTGACAATGACAAGCACCACAGGGTTACCAGCGAAGCGAAGACAGTTCCAACTGAATTCCAGCTGCGCTACAGGTATGCCCGGCTGTTCTGGGTGGAGAGCAGCCCGCCGGGGCCGCCAGTCAATATCACGGTGTCTCGCTATGCCAGATTCGATGAACAGTTCAACTACACAAGCCGGCGGCTGTTCTGCGAACGGTACGGCAACGTCTGGTGCCAGAAGAAGGTCAAGGATGACGGTGGCAGCGACGATGGTGGACTCTGCGTAGCTCCGGGAAGCTGCAGCCTCCGTGCTGACTGCTTCGACCTGTTCGAAGAGCCGAACAAGTGCCCGGACGGCCCATTCTGGCTTGGCGGTGTCGGCAGCTCCAACCGGTCGAATCTGCTGCACCCGACTCACAGCTCCTGGCTGTCTAGAAATTTCCCCTGGCTAGCCTTTGGCGCCGTGCCGATTGCGTTGGCGTTCGCTCTGGCAAAAATTTGCGCTCAAAAACGCGAATTGGATATTGACGACGACTACGACTATAAGCTGAGCTGCTCGGAGAGGGGCGGTCGGAGAAGCGACGAGGAAGAAGGCGATGGGGATGAGGCAGGCTCAGACAGTTTCACATTCGGTGGCGGTCCCAGACAGTCCGCTCTGGCCAGGTGCAGACCTGTTCCTTTGATCTACCGCCACTCTCTGTTTCCCTTTGATCTACCGCCACTCTCTGTTTCCCTTTGATCTACCGCCACTCTCTGTTTCCCTTTGATCTACCGCCACTCTCTGTTCTCCTTTGATCTACCGCCACTCTCTGTTCCCCTTTGATCTACCGTCACTCTCTGTTCCCCTTTGATCTACCGCCACTCTCTGTTCCCCTTTGATCTACCGCCACTCTCTGTTCCCCTTTGATCTACCGTCACTCTCTGTTCTCCTTTGATCTACCGCCACTCTCTGTTCCCCTTTGATCTACCGCCACTCTCTGTTCCCCTTTGATCTACCGTCACTCTCTGTTCCCCTTTGATCTACCGCCACTCTCTGTTCCCCTTTGATCTACCGCCACTCTCTGTTTCCCTTTGATCTACCGCCACTCTCTGTTCCCCTTTGATCTACCGCCACTCTCTGTTTCCCTTTGATCTACCGCCACTCTCTGTTCTCCTTTGATCTACCGTCACTCTCTGTTCCCCTTTGATCTACCGCCACTGTTTCTTCCCCTTTGATCTGCCGCTAACCCTTTCAGTACAATAATTATCAAGTCATTTCGATAACACAGCTAACATTTATTTTGCACTCCTTCAGAAGCCCCTCTGCGAACCCAACGCCAGATCCTGAACCTGCCATCAGTCGGCACGCACACCACTCGGGCAGTCTGAATCGGAACAGCCAAATTCGAGGAAAGCATCAAACGAAAGCGCCGCCTCCACCGCCTCCGCCGCAGCCCTCGGCGAAGTCGTCTCCGCCCCAGTTGGATTTCAAAGCCAGCGTCGCAAACGATGAAGAGCCCGCGCCGCCGCCGCCTCCACCCCGACGGTGGGACCGGGCCTCGCTGCAGCTGAGGGCTCCTCAAGACTATGAGGGCAGCTTCGAGGGCAACAGCCGGCCGCTGCTCTGCCAAGTGGACGCCCCAGCGACTGGCTTTGACGGAGGAGCCGAGCGGGAGTCGGTTGAGCTCACGGCCATCGCCCAGCAACCGGCGGGATGCGCGTGACGGGATTGCTAATCTAGCCAATACATGGATGCAGGAATAGAATGGATTGCTAATCTAGCCAATACACGGATGCAGGAATAGAATGGATTGCTAATCTAGCCAATGCATGGGTGCAGGAATAGAATGGATTGCTAATCTATCCAATGCATGGATGCAGGAATAGAATGGATTGCTAATCTAGCCAATGCATGGATGCAGGAATAGAATGGATTGCTAATCTAGCCAATGCATGGGTGCAGGAATAGAATGGATTGCTAATCTAGCCAATGCATGGATGCAGGAATAGAATGGATTGCTAATCTAGCCAATACACGGATGCAGGAATAGAATGGATTGCTAATCTAGCCAATACACGGATGCAGGAATAGAATGGATTGCTAAAGAGAGGTTAAGATAAATCCAAGGATGGTGTGATCAGAGCTAACGGTTTCACTTCCATGCTTCCAATTTTGTTCAAACATTTAGGAGTAGTTTTACTTCTCAACGCAGGGTTAAGCGCGCTCTGAACTGCTACCCCATGAATATTTGAGTAGAAATGTGAATTTGCCGTGTAAATGTAAAATTCATCCAGTTCACTCAGTCCTCAATTTCATGACCACTCTGTGCGATTCCTTGCGCATAGAAACTGCTAATGGGGGTCACGCAGTCTGCGGATCAATGGGATTCAATGAGCAGCACTTCTCAACCCAACAGTTCTCCCCGAGCTGTGAACAGGCGCACCTACGTGTATTGAGCCGGCTAAATGCATAAACTGTATCTCCTCGCTACTATCGCAATTTGCAATTAGCAATTTGCAGCAAGAATCTGCCGCGTATGTTTTTTTAAAATCTCCAATAGTCATTTATACTCGTACGAGTAGATTACCATTGCATTGGACTAATTGTGCATGTGCGCGTTGTTTGTACTGACTTTTTTCTCATCTACTCCAATCCATTCTGATTGTAAGCTAGACTGGCAGCACAGCATTGAACCTGTGCTGTACTTGCTTTACTACTGTTGTTCATTGCCGGTCTTTTTTCTTGAGGCACCGACAGGCGCCAGGGCTCCAGGGGCGCCAGGGCTCCAGGGGCACCAGGGCTCCAGGGGCGCCAGGGCTCCAGGGGCGCCAGGGCTCCAGGGCGCCAGGGCTCCAGGGGCGCCAGGGCTCCAGGGGCTCCAGGGCTCCAGGGGCGCCAGGGCTCCAGGGGCGCCAGGGCTCCAGGGGCGCCAGGGCTCCAGGGGCGCCAGGGCTCCAGGGGCGCCAGGGCTCCAGGGGCGCCAGGGCTCCAGGGGCGCCAGGGCTCCAGGGGCGCCAGGGCTCCAGGGGCGCCAGGGCTCCAGGGGCGCCAGGGCTCCAGGGGCGCCAGGGCTCCAGGGGCGCCAGGGCTCCAGGGGCGCCAGGGCTCCAGGGGCGCCAGGGCTCCAGGGGCGCCAGGGCTCCAGGGGCGCCAGGGCTCCAGGGGCGCCAGGGCTCCAGGGGCGCCAGGGCTCCAGGGGCGCCAGGGCTCCAGGGGCGCCAGGGCTCCAGGGGCGCCAGGGCTCCAGGGGCGCCAGGGCTCCAGGGGCGCCAGGGCTCCAGGGGCGCCAGGGCTCCAGGGGCGCCAGGGCTCCAGGGGCGCCAGGGCTCCAGGGGCGCCAGGGCTCCAGGGGCGCCAGGGCGCCAATTGATAGGGCCAATTTAAAAGTGCAAATCACACGGTCTACTGAACAAAAATAAACGAATTGATTATCAAGATATTTACAAAATTGCTTATTCAGTCGTAAGCTCTAGCTAAAGTTTATTTTTTTCATTCAAAGCATTTCCATCGCAACGTTTGATTCAGTCTATATTCAGTCGAAGTTTTTATACACAAGGCGGAGAAATCACAGCCTCCAGAACGAGTTTTGAAGAGTCCTACAATGAGGGCGGCACCGGACACTGAGCGCCAGTGTTACAGCAATTCTTGAATCGAATCCCGAGTGGAATTTGAATTGGCCACACGCTCAGATTGGTCAGGACAATGCGGTCAGCTGGTGAATTGCGGAAGAGAAGGCAGGGAGAAATTTAGAGGGAGAAGTTCGGTCGATGAGTGGGACTCAACATTTTTTCTAAAAAATAACTTGTCCAACCTTCCTTGGGTCTCATTTCGCTTCAGCTGCACCTGCCTCTGCTGACAAGCAACCCTTTCACCTTAGCCAGGGAGTCCTTGAACCAGAACTTGGACTGGAAGAAAACAGTTGACGAACCTAGTGAAATTTAAGTCTTGTGTGAAACTTAGGTCCAGAGAAAATTAGGTCCAATGAAATTTAGGTCTAGTGAAACTTAGGTCCAGATAAATTTAGGTCCAATGAAATTTAGGTCTAGTAAACGTTAGGTTTAGTGAAATTTAGGTCCAGTGAATTTAGGTCTAGTGTGAAATTTATGTCTAGTGAAATTTAGGTCCTGAGAAAATTAGGTGCAGTAAAATTTAGGTCCTGAGAAATTTAGGTGCAGTGAAATTTAGGTGCAGTGAAATTTAGGTCCTGAGAAATTTAGGTCTAATGAAATTTAGGTCCAGTGAAATTTAGGTCCTGAGAAATTCAGGTCTAATGAAATTTAGGTCCAGTGAAATTTAGGTGCAGTGAAATTTAGGTGCAGTGAAATTTAGGTCCTGAGAAATTTAGGTGCAGTGAAATTTAGGTCCTGAGAAATTTAGGTGCAGTGAAATTTAGGTGCAGTGAAATTTAGGTGCAGTGAAATTTAGGTGCAGTGAAATTTAGGTGCAGTGAAATTTAGGTGCAGTGAAATTTAGGTGCAGTGAAATTTAGGTGCAGTGAAATTTAGGTGCAGTGAAATTTAGGTGCAGTGAAATTTAGGTGCAGTGAAATTTAGGTGCAGTGAAATTTAGGTGCAGTGAAATTTAGGTGCAGTGAAATTTAGGTGCAGTGAAATTTAGGTGCAGTGAAATTTAGGTGCAGTGAAATTTAGGTCCTGTGAAATTTAGGTGCAGTGAAATTTAGGTCCTGAGAAATTTAGGTGCAGTGAAATTTAGGTGCAGTGAAATTTAGGTCCTGAGAAATTTAGGTCTAATGAAATTTAGGTCCAGTGAAATTTAGGTGCAGTGAAATTTAGGTCCAGAGAAATTTAGGTCTAATGAAATTTAGGTGCAGTGATATTTAGGTGCAGTGAAATTTAGGTCCAGCGAAATTTAGGTCCAGCGAAATTTAGGTCTCGGTAAATTGTGTATAAAATGATGCCTTTAGGAAGCACTGCCGCTCCAGATTCCAGTTTGGGGATCTCCATGCTAACAGCCGAGTTAATAAGGATTGGAGCATTGAGGGAAGAGCTTTCGCAAAATGAGGGGCTGCCTATGCAGTAGTGACTGGGCAATGAAAAGCAGCCTTACAAAAGTAGTGCAGTTGGACAAAGGAAAAATCGAACGAAAAGGTGAAACGAACGAAAGAGGAGAAGCTGGAAAATGATGATGAGGAAGGCTGGCTTCAAGCTTCATCGAGCCCGCTAGACCGGGGCTCTATCGAGCGGGACAGCTGAGGCAGATGGCTCTGCAGGGTTTCAAGGCTAGAGAAAAAATGATGAGTAAACAGAGAAATTGAGTAGAACACAAAAGAATGCGCTTGGACATCGATATGGGGGATATTTAATTCTCAAAGATGCTCAAAGATGCTCCCAGCGTGATATTCTGAATTGGTTTGCACACTGCTTCAAGTGGGTGGCAGAACTCAGAGGGGGGGTAGTTTCTGGTTAGAAGGGTCTCACAGATTCTCGGGAAGGTTCTCGAGGCGACTCTCAAGGGGAGATTCTCAAGGGAAGATTCTCAAAGGGAGACTCTCAAGGAGAGATTCTCATGGGGAGACTCTTAAGGGGAGATTCTCAAAGGGAGACTCTCATGGGGAGATTCGCATGGGGAGACTCTCATGGGGAGACTCTCAAGGGGAGATTCTCATGGGGAGACTCTCATGGGGAGACTCTCAAGGGGAGACTCTCAAGGAGAGACTCTCAAGGGGAGACTCTCAAGGGGAGATTCTCAAAGGGAGACTCTCAAGGGGAGATTCCCTAAGGAGATTCGCAGGGTTCCTAGGGGGGATTTCCAACGGTAGATTATCGGGAAGATAATAAGAAGGAATTCTTAGAAGAATCCTCTGAGAGATTCTGAAGAAAATTTCTCAAGGTGAGATATCATAGGGAAGATTTTCATTGGGGAGAAATTCCAAAGAAGATTCTATTGAAAGAAGGTGCGTGTGCTAATCATAATAAAAGATCTGCCTTTTAAGTATTTTAATTTCCTCGAAATAAACTTTCTAGTAGTCCTACTATTAGTAGCAAATAAACCCTCTAAGATCCAAGCTGTTGAGGGAGTTTCAGCATTGGCCAATGGCAGCCCGCGGTCGATTTCGATAGAAATATTCAGCCAGAGCTTCGGCTAGCAGAAAAATTGGCAGCATCAGCAACAGACAATGGCAATCAGTCTGCTGTTATTGTGGCTCCTGCTTCAATTGCAAATCACTGCTGCTGCTGCTGCGGCCAGCAACATCGGCTCGTCCAGAGGGGCCGCTGCGGCGGCTGTCGCTGCTTCGTCGGGTCGTCATCAGGACGGCTCCGGTGGCGAGCTCGGCGGCGGCGGAGGCTCAGGCCGGCTGGCATCGATGACGGACGGTGGCGGCGGCATGGGGCGCCTGTGCACGGATCACTGCTCGGAAGGGTTGCGCAATTGCTCAGCTGAGCAGCGGGCCAAGGAGACACTGCTGTGCGGCTATGATCGGACGTCCAGACCGGTGCTGCAGGAGGATGGCCAGATTCGTGTGCACATCGCTGTGGCTCTGTTTCATATTCTGGACGCGGTGAGCCGACAACTATTGCCACTCTTTGATTCTGAGCGTTTGACTCTCGTATCGAAAGTTGAAGATAAGATTGGTCTTTCCTGGGCTTATGAGTGGGGGAGTGAAGGTTTGTGCCTCTCAGATCTAAGATAATCGATAAAAGAGTGAAGGTTTGTGCCTCTCAGATCTAAGATAATCGATAAAAGAGTGAAGGTTCATGGCTCTCAGATCTAAGATAATCGATAAAAGAATGAAGGTTTATGGCTCTCAGATCTAAGATAAGAGATAAGAGAGCGAGGGTTTATGGCTCTCAGATCTAAGATAATCGATAAAAGAGTGAAGGTTTATGGCTCTCAGGTCTAAGATAACTGATACGATAGTGAGGGTTTATGGCTCTCAGATCTAAGATAAGAGATAAGAGAGTGGGGGGTTATGGCTCTCAGATCTAAGATAAGAGATAAAGAGTGGGGGTTCATGGCTCTCAGGTCTAAGATAAGAGATAAGAGAGTGGGGATTCATGGCTCTCAGATCTAAGATAAGAGATAAGAGAGTGGGGGGTTATGGCTCTCAGATCTAAGATAAGAGATAAAAGAGTGGGGGTTCATGGCTCTCAGGTCTAAGATAAGAGATAATAGAGTGAGGGTTTATGGCTCTCAGATCTAAGATAAGAGATAATAGAGTGGGGGGTTATGGCTCTCAGATCTAAGATAAGAGATAAGAGAGTGGGGGTTCATGGCTCTCAGGTCTAAGATAAGAGATAATAGAGTGAGGGTTTATGGCTCTCAGATCTAAGATAAGAGATAAGAGAGTGAGGGTTTATGGCTCTCAGGTCTAAGATAAGAGATAAGAGAGTGAGGGTTTATGGCCCTCAATTCTAAGATAAGAGATAAGAGAGTGAGGGTTTATGGCTCTCAATTCTAAGATAAGAGATAAGAGAGTGAGGGTTTATGGCTCTCAATTCTAAGATAACAGATAAGAGAGTGAGGGTTTATGGCTCTCGGTTGTTTTTCTTTGCTGTTTAAACGTGCGCCAGTACATTTTCCCCACTTCGTTTAACTTTTTGGAACGACAAAAATTTAAAGCGCATACGAGCACAACAGCAGACGAGAGAAAATCCAAAAATTCACCCAACCTGCTTCGCATGGCAACCGGGCCAATTTCCTGTCCGAATCTACAATTACACACTCGCAAGCGAAAGGGGAAGGAATGCGATAGACAGATGCTCCCCTCCCCGGCTAAGCGAGAGTTGCAAAACTTCCCAACCCAGAGAGAAACGCTGCTTCGGGATCATAGGTGGGATTTTTGGATTTGACAAAATTTTGTTACGAATTCTCCTAGGCAGAGGAAAATTGCATTAAATTCTGGATGCAGCGTTGCTTTGCTCGCATTAATGCGAAAAAGAGAGAAGGAAACAGACAGACAAACAGACAAAACTCTACTGGGATGGAGGGGAGAGTTTTGAGGGAACTCAAAACACAGTCCAGCTGAAGCTTTAGGAATAATCCGTAGAATATTGAGCAGCAACTGAATGCTGGAGGCTGACTCGGAAGGATTCCTGTAGATTAATGTAAGAGGCCTGAAGCTTATTGTGGACGATTTCAAGCTTTTTGTAGAGAGCCCGAAGCCTACTATAGAGACCCTGAATATTACTGTCGAGAGCCTGAAGCCTACTATAGAGACCCTGAATATTACTGTCGAGAGCCTGAAGCCTACTATAGAGACCCTGAATATTACTGTCGAGAGCCTGAAGCCTACTATAGAGACCCTGAATATTACTGTAGAGAGCCTGAAGCCTACTATAGAGACCCTGAATATTACTGTAGAGAGCCTGAAGTTTGCTGTGGAAATCCTGAAGTTTAATGTAGAAAGCCTGAAGCTTGCCGCTGAGAGCCTGAAGTTTTCTTTAGGTTCCTGAAGTTTACTGTAGAGAGGCTGAAGAGCCTGAAACGTTTTAGAGAGCCTGAAGCTCAAATAAGACTTGAATTTTTGTTCAAAATTTCTAAAGCGAAACTATCCTTCCATCCGTTGCGACAACCCTGAGGGCCTGAAACTAGTTATAGACAGCCTGATGTCTTGAAGTGAAACTTGATGAAGTGTCTCAATCCTTAGATTACATCGTTTCAAATGCTAGCTTAGAATAACTTTATACGTAGCTAACAGAGGTGCTAAATATTTTAATTGCAAAACACTTCAGGACGAAAAGCATCAAACTTTGACGATACTGCTGTCAATCCGATTGGTAATTGATGATTTCGAATCACTTTTCTGGCACATGTTTTATTGCAACCGGCCCGCGAGTACTTTACCGATTTTGTACACGCTTATTTTCAGCGGTGGACAGACGAACACCTGATTTGGCTGCCGGACGAGTTCAATGGCACCCAGTCCATACATATCCCATCTGGCTCGATATGGACTCCTGATATTGTCATCTCCAACAGGTGCGTCTGCCTGTCTGTCTGTTGTCTGGCGGTTGTCTGTTGTCTGTCTGTTGTCTGTTGTCTGTCTGTTGTCTGTCTATCTGGCTGTCTGTCTGTTTTCTGGCTTTGCCTGTTGTCTGTCTGTCTGTCTGTCTGTCTGTCTGTCTGTCTGTCTGTCTGTCTGTCTGTCTGTCTGTCTGTCTGTCTGTCTGTCTGTCTGTCTGTCTGTCTGTCTGTCTGTCTGTCTGTCTGTCTGTCTATCCGTCTGTCTGTCTGTCTGTCTGTCTGTCTTAGTGTCTTAGTGTCTGTCTGTCTGTCTGTCTGTCTGTCTGTCCTACAGTGAGTAGAGCTTGACAGTAGAGGGTCAGCATATTTACTAAGTTATGCTTACTAACCTATTCGGTACAATCCAATTTCGGGCCCCAGAAAGCTTTCAGCAGCATCAGTTGAATCCAATCAGTTTTTCAGCTTCAGCGATCCGACAAAATTGGCTCGGATCGGCGGTCAAAGAAATGAATTGATTAAAACTGGCTGCCCACTAGAATTTTGGAGGGCAGGCTTTGGTAAAAAATAAATAGCAGGGTGGGCCAACGCTTGGCGTCTGCGTGTCTCTGTGGCTGCGACTCCTTCAATCTTGGCTTAAAATTTTCCCGATTTAAAAGTACAAAGTATTAAACATAAAATGAATTACATTAACCCGTTCAATTTCATTATTCGTTTCAATTGTTTGCCTTGGCTTTACAAAAATTCGCATTCGCGGAGAGAGAAATGCCTTGAGGCGATGCTTTGGGATTGGAAATTCTGAATAATTGGAGCTTGAAAAACAATGAATGCGCGGAATTCATTGTTGCCATTATCGACTGATGAGATCGAGGAATCGAGGGCCTGACTGCTGGCCTTCTCGCTGATTTATGGCAACTAAACTGAAGCCTACTGCTGGCACTAATCCTTAGCTGCCAAGGACCGCTGTAGCATAACAGGATCAAGGACCACTGTAGCATAACAGGATCAAGGACCACTGTAGCATAACAGGATCAAGGACTACTGTAGCATAACAGGATCAAGGACCACTGTAGTATAACAGGATCAAGGACCGCTGTGGTATAACAGGATCAAGGACCACTGTAGCATAACAGGATCAAGGACCACTGTAGTATAACAGGATCAAGGACCACTGTAGCATAACAGGATCAAGGACCGCTGTAGTATAACAGGATCAAGGACCACTGTAGCATAACAGGATCAAGGACCACTGTAGCATAACAGGATCAAGGACCACTGTAGTATAACAGGATCAAGGACCACTGTAGTATAACAGGATCAGGGACCACTGTAGTATAACAGGATCAAGGACCACTGTAGTAAAACAGGATCAAGAACCGCTGTAGTATGACAGGATAATTAAAGAAATGGTAATTTTAACTCACCCAAATCAAATGCAGTCATTGATTTTGTGATGTAAAAAATGTTTCTTATCTCGCAGTGTCTTTTTTTTTCCAGGATATTTGGCCTCCAAAAAATCGCAAAATCTTGAGTTTTGAGTTGCACCTCGTACGTCCTGTATACTACAGTGGTCCTTGATCCTGTTATACTACAGTGGTCCTTGATCCTGTTATACTACAGCGGTCCTTGATCCTGTTATACTACAGTGGTCCTTGATCCTGTTATACTACAGCGGTCCTTGATCCTGTTATACTACAGTGGTCCTTGATCCTGTTATACTACAGCGGTCCTTGATCCTGTTATGCTACAGTGGTCCTTGATCCTGTTATACTACAGTGGTCCTTGATCCTGTTATACTACAGTGGTCTTGATCCTGTTATACTACAGTGGTCCTTGATCCTGTTATGCTACAGTGGTCCTTGATCCTGTTATGCTACAGTGTCCTTGATCCTGTTATGCTACAGCGGTCCTTGATCCTGTTATACTACAGTGGTCCTTGATCCTGTTATACTACAGTGGTCCTTGATCCTGTTATGCTACAGTGGTCCTTGATCCTGTTATACTACAGTGGTTCTTGATCCTGTTATACTACAGGTCCTTGATCCTGTTATACTACAGTGGTCCTTGATCCTGTTATACTACAGTGGTCCTTGATCCTGTTATACTACAGTGGTCCTTGATCCTGTTATGCTACGGTGGTCCTTGATCCTGTTATACTACAGTGTCCGTGATCCTGTTATACTACAGTGGTCCTTGATCCTGTTATACTACAGTGGTCCTTGATCCTGTTATGCTACAGTGGTCCTTGATCCTGTTATACTACAGTGGTCCTTGATCCTGTTATACTACAGCGGCCTTGATCCTGTTATGCTACAGTGGTCCTTGATCCTGTTATGCTACAGTGGTCCTTGATCCTGTTATGCTACAGTGGTCCTTGATCCTGTTATGCTACAGTGGTCCTTGATCCTGCTATACTACAGCGGTCCTTGATCCTGTTATGCTACAGTGGTCCTTGATCCTGCTATACTACAGCGGTCCTTGATCCTGTTATGCTACAGTGGTCCTTGATCCTGTTATGCTACAGTGGTCCTTGATCCTGTTATGCTACAGTGGTCCGTGATCCTGTTATGCTACAGTGGTCCTTGATCCTGTTATGCTACAGTGGTTCTTGATCCTGTTATACTACAGTGGTCCTTGATCCTGTTATACTACAGTGGTCCTTGATCCTGTTATGCTACAGTGGTCCTTGATCCTGTTATACTACAGTGGTTCTTGATCCTGTTTATACTACAGTGGTCCTTGATCCTGTTATGCTACAGTGGTCCTTGATCCTGTTATACTACAGTGGTCCTTGATCCTGTTATGCTACAGTGGTTCTTGATCCTGTTATGCTACAGTGGTCCTTGATCCTGTTATGCTACAGTGGTTCTTGATCCTGTTATGCTACAGTGGTCCTTGATCCTGTTATGCTACAGTGGTCCTTGATCCTGTTATGCTACAGTGGTCCTTGATCCTGTTATACTACAGTGGTCCTTGATCCTGTTATACTACAGTGGTTCTTGATCCTGTTATGCTACAGTGGTCCTTGATCCTGTTATGCTACAGTGGTCCTTGATCCTGTTATACTACAGTGGTCCTTGATCCTGTTATGCTACAGTGGTTCTTGATCCTGTTATGCTACAGTGGTCCTTGATCCTGTTATGCTACAGTGGTTCTTGATCCTGTTATGCTACAGTGTCCTTGATCCTTTATGCTACAGTGGTCCTTGATCCTGTTATGCTACAGTGGTCCTTGATCCTGTTATACTACAGTGGTCCTTGATCCTGTTATACTACAGTGGTTCTTGATCCTGTTATGCTACAGTGGTCCTTGATCCTGTTATGCTACAGTGGTCCTTGATCCTGTTATGCTACAGTGGTCCTTGATCCCTAATCTCCCATTGCAGCGCAGACGACAGTAACAAACGCTTCGCCAGCACAAACATTGTTGTTCAGCACAACGGCTCCGTGCTGTGGATGTTCCCAGCCCTGGTGAAGGTCACCTGCAACTTGGCTGTCAAGTATTTCCCATTCGACTCGCAGCGCTGCAATGTCACCTTCATCAGCTGGACTTATCACCTGTACCAGGTGGACCTGTGGCACGACGAATCAGTGGACGCCAACAGAAACTACTTCTCGGAGGCCAGTCAAGAGTGGAATGTGACCAGCATAGCCTATTCCCGCTCTACCGCAGCAGTGAGCCCTGCCGGACATCACCATCACCATCGACATGACTCGACGATCACTGTTCTACGTGTTGAACCTGGTGTTCCCCTGCGCCCTGATGTACCTTACCAGTTGGCTCGGCTTCTTCTTGCCCGCCGAGTCTGGCGAGAAAGTCAACTTGGAGCTGACCATCCTGCTGGCTCTGGTGGTGTTCCTCATGATTGTTGGCGACACTCTGCCGCCTACACCCGATGCCATTCCGCTTGTGGGTGAGTAGGGATGCTGGGGATGAGGCTGGGCGAATTGCTGGGGGATTTTAGTGCTTAACCCTTGTAGAATGGGATTTAAATGCTTAAGATGTGTTTGGATATTTTCAAGGGGATTTGGATGTTTAGGGTGGATTTGGATGCTAATGATGGGATTTGGATGTTTAGGGTGAGATTTGGATATTTAGGATGGGATCTGGATATTTAGGATAGTATTAGAATATTTAGGGTGGGATCTAACTGTTTAGGATGGGATCTAACTGTTTAGGATGGGATCTAACTGTTTAGGATGGGATCTAACTGTTTAGGATGGGATCTAACTGTTTAGGATGGATCTAACTGTTTAGGATGGGATCTAACTGTTTAGGATGGGATCTAACTGTTTAGGATGGGATCTAACTGTTTAGGATGGGATCTAACTGTTTAGGATGGGATCTAACTGTTTAGGATGGGATCCGATATGCTAGGATGGGAGTTGAATGCTTGGGATGCGGATCTGGATGCTTAGGATGGGATTTGTATGTTTAGGATGGGATCTGGATATTTAGGATGGTATTAGAATATTTAGGGTGGATCTAACTGTTTAGATTGGATCTAACGTTTAGGATGGGATCTGAATGCTTAGGGATGGGATCTGCATGCTTTAGGTGGGATCTGAATGCCTAGGATGGGGAGTGAATGCTTGGGATGGGATCTGGATGCTTAGGATGGGATTTGTATGTTTAGGATGATCTGGATATTTAGGATGGTATTAGAATATTTAGGGTGGGATCTAACTGTTTAGGATTGGATCTAACTGTTTAGGATGGGATCTGAATGCTTAGGATGCGGATTGCATGCTTAGGGTGGGATCTGAATGCCTAGGATGGGAGTTGAATGCTTGGGATGGATCTGGATGCTTTAGGATGGGAT
>NIVC01000515.1:0-34237 GCA_002269645.1 Macrostomum lignano | reverse complement strand
ATGAAACTCTATAAAAATATTCTTGACAAAAAATCTTTCATTTAAA
Organism: Macrostomum lignano; assembly: GCA_002269645.1. Lineage (NCBI taxonomy): Eukaryota > Metazoa > Platyhelminthes > Macrostomidae > Macrostomum > Macrostomum lignano. The sequence continues at coordinate 34,191 of NIVC01000515.1, read as the reverse complement.
ATATTGGTTTAGTGTATTCTATTATTAGATTTCATTTATAAGTAAAAATAGCCTGTCATGTTACGACCATAATTATATGGAATTGCCCAATTGGTATTAAAACTTAATTATTTTAAATATTCAGCCTAATTAAAATAGGCATAACAGCATTAGCAAAACACTATAAACAATACATAGACATATGATACTCTATAGTCTATAGAATACTATACTTATATATCATACACATTATTTTAATAAATTGAATAGCTTTGATAGAATTTAATCTATCAGTATTGCCTATATTTTTTCCAAGATAACACCAATAAGAATAATCAATATATTTACTTGCAATTGCATATTTCATTATACTTGCCTCTGATATCTGACACCCCATGGGGCAGTAAAACTCCCTAGTAAAATTTACCCTCCATCTGTCAGCCAAAAAGGCTACACAGTCCCCTAAACCCTTACCAGTCCCTAAAATACATGGACTGAATACATGAACACCTCTGGATACACAATCACCCCAGGTAAGACTTTGGCACCCCCAAAATGAAAACCTGGATATAACGGTGATATTTTCAGGAAACACCTAGATAGTCTAAGCTACAATTAATATATGCCTATGGCTCTCCTTGTACTTTTCAAGCCTCCCAGTATTATAAGCGTATAAAAGTTCAAAGTAATAGGCAATAGCATATAGTTAGGTTATGGCAAAATAGTAAAATAAAGTTTTTGGTTGGGATAAATGCAACTGTGAAAAAAAACAATTGAATAAAAATTCTGATGACAAAAAAATAAGAATGTTCGATCAGTTAAACTTCTGAAAATTTTAGTCACGCGGACTCAGCTGAGTAAAGCGAATGCATTACTGCGTGAATGAAATATGAACTATATTTAGCATTAAAACAGCCTTTTCCTTCAAGCTTCGCTTAGCTTTGTCGATAGTTTTTATTTTTCTTTAATTTTATGAGAATGAAATTGTTATATCGTTTGATTTCTAACCAACCAACGACGACTCTAAAAGTTTTATTTGCAATAGTTTGAATAATTTTTTAACTGTAACTTATTCAAACAATTGAAACTTGTTCATCATAAGTCTTGATACAATCTTCCATCCTGTCTAGCGAGAATGGAATCACAAACAGGTACACGTACGTCTTTTTATCCAGAAATCGAATCTATATTACTTGATTATTTAACCATTTGGAAGCCAAAGGGCTGCACTGCAGGCCATACCAAAACGGCCCAAAAGCCCAGAGATTCAAAAATATCTATAGCATCAAAAACCATATCCCCAGTCACTAACGCAACTGCCCAGAATGGCCACTGTATGACCCAGTATGCAGGCCATGACTAATTTAAAGAAGTGGGCACCAAGTGGTTAAGGTCTAATGATTTCTTACAAAACTTAAGCAAGAAGTGCCTATTCCTTCAGAGTCGTAATCACCATTTTATACCGGGCCGGGTTGGGGTCGAATTGGCCGATTGGGTCACATACGTCATTGGAGGGGTTACACATAGGGCTTGTGAGACAAAATTGGTTGCGCAGTGTAATTTTTGCTTAGTGGGAATTGTGGAATCCCTGGAATGTAAATGATTTACAGATCAAGTAGCCCTGTGTATTTCAACAGTCGTCTGAAAATTGAAACTTCTCTTTTTCAGAACAACCGGAGGAGCAAAAGGAAGCCCGCGTGCTGACAGAAACAAGCCTACTCAATCTTGGCAAAGCTGTGAAGCAAGGTGACATGAAGTTGTACATGCTGCTCAATATTCCCACTGTAGAGATCGTCCGTCAGAAGGTTCGAAACGAGGAATTGAAGATGCCAGAGTACGGTGAGTAAAAAAGCGAGATAATAAAAACACAGATTCTAGATTAAACTACATTTTGTAGCCAATACTTATTAAAACAATAATTGTTGTGAAACTACACAGGAGCCGCTCAAAAGCTTCTACTCTATTGGAAGAAGATGCGCAAGGGCGCAAAAGAGAATGACATCATCCGGGACCTGGACAATGCTCTGCGGGAGTCCGGCCAGGAAGAAATTGCCGACATTGTCAGCGATAGAAACAGAATCGATCAGGAGATCGTACCGAGCTGTTCGTATCTGCTTGAGCTCCCTTTCAGTCTTCGATTTTGTGCCAGAAAACGACAATTCACCATTTTTATGATCAACTAAACTAACAAAGTTGTTTTTGCCAAGCGGACGACATGATGTGCGGCCTGCTTTAATTCGATTTTGGCTCGATTCAGGCATAAAAAATTCATTCAGCCAAAAATCGAAATTCGATCCAACAGCCACCAGAGGCGCAGCTTTAGTACTAAGCTAACTAGTATATGCAAATCGAATCTTTATGAGGCTTGTAAAGTTATATTCGAGCAGCCAACAACGTTTTTTATAACTGAATTCCATTCCGGATTCGTACTTTTTGCTGGCGTGATATTATTACTAGTATTAATTTCTAAGGTGCTACCGCCAACCCACTTTATTGGTTTCTATTGTAGTAGAGCCTTGCGGAAGATCTTTATGCCAGTATGACGCTGAAACAATCTACACACTTGTCCTGGCTCGTCAAGGAAAAGCTCGTTCCTCATGAAGTATATTAATTCCGGAAATTTTATTTAAAATTCAGCGCACTGCTGGGCACGCTCTGATAAATAACGCTTATCGCCACACCGCTGATGGCCAAGAACAGCCAGAACAGAATTCTGTCAGCCGATCTGGCCAGAGCAACCCACGCTTCTGGGCTGCTGCACAGGCAGCTGCTCAATTCTTCCTTATGCAGTCCTCCTCGCGGCTTGCCTCTGGCAACGCTATCCCCAGCCATCTCTGCTTCATCGCTGCCCAGTTCTCTAACAACTGCCGGCTGTTGCTCCTTGCGTCTTGGGCGTCGCCGGTAGCGACAGCTTTGCTGACAGTGAAATCTGGACACGTAGCGGCGGAGACAGTCGGGCACTCGACCAGTTGAGCGGGTGAACTTTCTCACGTGAATATTGGTCACTGCGACGGCCATCAGGAGAGCCAGAGATACCATTAGCATTGTGGAGCCGAAGAGTAGACCTGTTTGAAGTGCAGGGTGTACTTTGTTATTTTATTTGTTAGCATGCCAGAGGTCGGCAGACTCCAGCCCACTGGCCACATGCAGCCCGCAAAGCCTCTCTATCCGGCCCTCGGGTCCCTTGAAACTTCACAATAGCAATCCGGCCCGCTCAAGGTTTGTTGAGCTCTTTTCAGCTCTCTTCTCTCAGCTCTCTTCTCTCAGCTCTCTTCTCTCCTCTCTCCCCTCTCCCTATCCTCTCTTCCCCTCTCCTCTCTTCTCTCTTTTGTCCCCTGTCATCTCTTCTCTCCACTCTCCCTCTCCTCTCTTTTTTCTCCTATCTTCTCGCTTCTCTTCTCTCCTCTCTCCCCTCTCCTCTCCCCGTCTCATCTCTTCTATCTTCTCTTCTCTCCTCTCTCCACTCTCCTCTCTCCTCTCTCCCCTCTCCCTCCCCCCTCTCATCTCTTCTCTCTTCTCTTCTCTCCTCTCTCCCTTCTCCTCTCCCCGTCTCATCTCTTCTATCTTCTCTTCTCTCCTCTCTCCACTCTCCTCTCTCCACTCTCCCCTCTCCTCTCTTTTCTCTCCTATCTTCTCTCTTTTCTTCTCTCCTCTCTCCCCTCTCCTCTCCCCCCTCTCATCTCTTCTCTCTTCTCTTCTCTCCTCTCTCCCTTCTCCTCTCCCCGTCTCATCTCTTCTATCTTCTCTTCTCTCCTCTCTCCACTCTCCTCTCTCCACTCTCCCCTCTCCTCTCTTCTCTTCTCTCCTCTCTCCCCTCTCCTCTCCCCGTCTCATCTCTTCTATCTTCTCTTCTCTCCTCTCTCCACTCTCCTCTCTCCACTCTCTCTCCTCTCTTTTCTCTCCTATCTTCTCTCTTTTCTTCTCTCCTCTCTCCCCTCTCCTCTCCCCCTCTCATCTCTTCTCTCTTCTCTTCTCTCCTCTCTCCCTTCTCCTCTCCCCGTCTCATCTCTTCTATCTTCTCTTCTCTCCTCTCTCCCCTCTCCTCTCCCCTCTCATCTCTTCTCTCTTCTCTTCTCTCCTCTCTCCCTTCTCCTCTCCCCGTCTCATCTCTTCTATCTTCTCTTCTCTCCTCTCTCCACTCTCCTCTCTCCACTCTCTGACTCCCTCTCCTCTCTTTTCTCTCCTCTCTTCTATCTTCTCTTCTCTCCTCTCTCCCCTCTCCTCTCCCCCCTCTCATCTCTTCTATCTTCTCTTCTCTCCTCGCTCCCCTCTCCTCTCTCCACTCTCCCCTCTCCTCTCTTTTCTCTCATCTCTTCTCTCTTCTCTTCTCTCCTCTCTCCCCTCTCCTCTCCCCCCTCTCATCTCTTCTATCTTCTCTTCTCTCCTCTCTCCACTCTCCTCTCTCCACTCTCCCCTCTCCTCTCTTTTCTCTCCTATCTTCTCTCTTTTCTTCTCTCCTCTCTCCCCTCTCCTCTCCCCCCTCTCATCTCTTCTCTCTTCTCTTCTCTCCTCTCTCCCTACTCCTCTCCCCGTCTCATCTCTTCTATCTTCTCTTCTCTCCTCTCTCCCCTCTCCTCTCCCCCTCTCATCTCTTCTCTCTTCTCTTCTCTCCTCTCTCCCTTCTCCTCTCCCCGTCTCATCTCTTCTATCTTCTCTTCTCTCCTCTCTCCACTCTCCTCTCTCCACTCTCCCCTCTCCTCTCTTTTCTCTCCTATCTTCTCTCTTCTCTTCTCTCCTCTCTCCCTCTCCTCTCTTTTCTCTCATCTCTTCTCTCTTCTCTCCCCTCTCCAGAGATCAGAGCTTCTAGCCAAACACAGCAAAGTGAGATATTGAGAAATAATCATGCATGTATTCTAAGAAAATAAATTGAATTATTATAAATCTCGTACTGTAAACAAAGATTATTATTCAAACCATAGTCAGTATAGTTGAACGGGCTGCAATTTCTTTTTCAGAGTTCTTCTATAGGCCAACAAGTAGCCAGTGTGTAGTCAAGCCCGTCTTGATAACTATGAGTAGTAGTGCTCAGTCGTTGCTTCGCTCCAAGGAGTTTTTGCATCAATGCTGAGCTACTTCGAATACTCAGGTGAGAAGCTGGGGGACATGGCAATTTGCTTCGAGCTGTACCGTTTTTGGCTCAAGTATTACCATTTTTGATACGCTTAATAAACATCACAGTCGATATTCATTGTAATGATATCACTACTCAAATACTTCAACGCCAATTCTAGTTTCCAAGTCCTAATCAGTCCCAAACCGTCTGAAACCATCCTAAAAATCCCTAAAAAGCATTAAAATCCCATCCTAATCCCAAATATCTAGATCCCATCCTAGACATAAAAATCCCATCCTGAATATCCAGATCCCATCCTAAATATCCAGATCCCATTCTAAGCATCCAGATCCCATCCTAAATATCCAGATCCCATCCTAAGCATCCAGATCCCATCCTAGGCATTCAGATCCCATCCTAAGCATCCAGATCCCATCCTAAATATCCAGATCCCATCCTAAACATTCAACTCCCATCCTAGGCATTCAGATCCCACCCTAAGCATGTAGATCCCATCCTAAGCATTCAGATCCCATCCTAAACAGTTAGATCCAATCCTAAACAGTTAGATCCCACCCTAAATATTCTAATACCATCCTAAATATCCAGATCCCATCCTAAACATACAAATCCCATCCTAAGCATCCAGATCCCATCCCAAGCATTCAACTCCCATCCTAGGCATTCAGATCCCACCCTAAGCATGCAGATCCCATCCTAAGCATTCAGATCCCATCCTAAACAGTTAGATCCAATCCTAAACAGTTAGATCCCACCCTAAATATTCTAATACCATCCTAAATATCCAGATCCCATCCTAAACATACAAATCCCATCCTAAGCATCCAGATCCCATCCCAAGCATTCAACTCCCATCCTAGGCATTCAGATCCCACCCTAAGCATGCAGATCCCATCCTAAGCATTCAGATCCCATCCTAAACAGTTAGATCCAATCCTAAACAGTTAGATCCCACCCTAAATATTCTAATACCATCCTAAATATCCAGATCCCATCCTAAACATACAAATCCCATCCTAAGCATCCAGATCCCATCCCAAGCATTCAACTCCCATCCTAGGCATTCGGATCCCATCCTAAACAGTTAGATCCCATCCTAAACAGTTAGATCCCATCCTAAACAGTTAGATCCCATCCTAAACAGTTAGATCCCATCCTAAACAGTTAGATCCCATCCTAAACAGTTAGATCCCATCCTAAACAGTTAGATCCCATCCTAAACAGTTAGATCCCATCCTAAACAGTTAGATCCCATCCTAAACAGTTAGATCCCATCCTAAACAGTTAGATCCCACCCTAAATATTCTAATACTATCCTAAATATCCAGATCCCATCCTAAATATCCAAATCTCACCCTAAACATCCAAATCCCATCATTAGCATCAAATCCCATCCTAAACATCCAAATCCCCTTGAAAATATCCAAACACATCCTTAAGCATTTAAATCCCATTCTACAAGGGTTAAGCACTAAAATCCCCCAGCAATTCGCCCAGCCTCATCCCCAGCATCCCCTTACTCACCCACAAGCGGAATGGCATCGGGTGTAGGCGGCAGAGTGTCGCCAACAATCATGAGGAACACCACCAGAGCCAGCAGGATGGTCAGCTCCAAGTTGACTTTCTCGCCAGACTCGGCGGGCAAGAAGAAGCCGAGCCAACTGGTAAGGTACATCAGGGCGCAGGGGAACACCAGGTTCAACACGTAGAACAGTGATCGTCGAGTCATGTCGATGGTGATGGTGATGTCCGGCCAGGGCTCACTGCAGCAGGCGTACACCCCGGTAGAGCGGGAATAGGCTATGCTGGTCACATTCCACTCTTGACTGGCCTCCGAGAAGTAGTTTCTGTTGGCGTCCACTGATTCGTCGTGCCACAGGTCCACCTGGTACAGGTGATAAGTCCAGCTGATGAAGGTGACATTGCAGCGCTGCGAGTCGAATGGGAAATACTTGACAGCCAAGTTGCAGGTGACCTTCACCAGGGCTGGGAACATCCACAGCACGGAGCCGTTGTGCTGAACAACAATGTTTGTGCTGGCGAAGCGTTTGTTACTGTCGTCTGCGCTGCAATGGGAGATTAGGGATCAAGGACCACTGTAGCATAACAGGATCAAGGACCACTGTAGCATAACAGGATCAAGGACCACTGTAGCAGGATCAAGACCACTGTAGTATAACAGGATCAAGGACCACTGTAGCATAACAGGATCAAGGACCACTGTAGCATAACAGGATCAAGGACCACTGTAGCATAACAGGATCAAGGAACCACTGTAGCATAACAGGATCAAGGACCACTGTAGCATAACAGGATCAAGAACCACTGTAGCATAACAGGATCAAGGACCACTGTAGCATAACAGGATCAAGGACCACTGTAGCATAACAGGATCAAGGACCACTGTAGCATAACAGGATCAAGGACCACTGTAGCATAACAGGATCAAGGACCACTGTAGTATAACAGGATCAAGGACCACTGTAGCATAACAGGATCAAGGACCACTGTAGCATAACAGGATCAAGGACCACTGTAGCATAACAGGATCAAGACCACTGTAGCATAACAGGATCAAGGACCACTGTAGCATAACAGGATCAAGACCACTGTAGCATAACAGGATCAAGGACCACTGTAGCATAACAGGATCAAGGACCACTGTAGCATAACAGGATCAAGAACCACTGTAGCATAACAGGATCAAGGACCACTGTAGCATAACAGGATCAAGACCACTGTAGCATAACAGGATCAAGGACCACTGTAGCATAACAGGATCAAGAACCACTGTAGTATAACAGGATCAAGGACCACTGTAGTATAACAGGATCAAGGACCACTGTAGCATAACAGGATCAAGGACCACTGTAGCATAACAGGATCAAGGACCACTGTAGCATAACAGGATCAAGAACCACTGTAGCATAACAGGATCAAGGACCACTGTAGCATAACAGGATCAAGAACCACTGTAGCATAACAGGATCAAGGACCACTGTAGTATAACAGGATCAAGGACCACTGTAGCATAACAGGATCAAGGACCACTGTAGTATAACAGGATCAAGGACCACTGTAGTATAACAGGATCAAGGACCACTGTAGCATAACAGGATCAAGGACCACTGTAGTATAACAGGATCAAGAACCACTGTAGCATAACAGGATCAAGGACCACTGTAGCATAACAGGATCACGGACCACTGTAGCATAACAGGATCAAGGACCACTGTAGCATAACAGGATCAAGGACCACTGTAGCATAACAGGATCAAGGACCGCTGTAGTATAGCAGGATCAAGGACCACTGTAGCATAACAGGATCAAGGACCGCTGTAGTATAGCAGGATCAAGGACCACTGTAGCATAACAGGATCAAGGACCACTGTAGCATAACAGGATCAAGGACCACTGTAGCATAACAGGATCAAGGACCACTGTAGCATAACAGGATCAAGGGCCGCTGTAGTATAACAGGATCAAGGACCACTGTAGTATAACAGGATCAAGGACCACTGTAGCATAACAGGATCAAGGACCACTGTAGTATAACAGGATCAAGGACCACTGTAGTATAACAGGATCACGGACCACTGTAGTATAACAGGATCAAGGACCACCGTAGCATAACAGGATCAAGGACCACTGTAGTATAACAGGATCAAGGACCACTGTAGTATAACAGGATCAAGGACCACTGTAGTATAACAGGATCAAGGACCACTGTAGTATAACAGAATCAAGAACCACTGTAGTATAACAGGATCAAGGACCACTGTAGCATAACAGGATCAAGGACCACTGTAGTATAACAGGATCAAGGACCACTGTAGTATAACAGGATCAAGGACCGCTGTAGCATAACAGGATCAAGGACCACTGTAGCATAACAGGATCAAGGACCACTGTAGCATAACAGGATCAAGGACCACTGTAGTATAACAGGATCAAGAACCACTGTAGTATAACAGGATCAAGGACCACTGTAGTATAACAGGATCAAGGACCACTGTAGCATAACAGGATCAAGGACCGCTGTAGTATAACAGGATCAAGGACCACTGTAGTATAACAGGATCAAGGACCGCTGTAGTATAACAGGATCAAGGACCACTGTAGTATAACAGGATCAAGGACCGCTGTAGTATAACAGGATCAAGGACCACTGTAGTATAACAGGATCAAGGACCACTGTAGTATACAGGACGTACGAGGTGCAACTCAAAACTCAAAGATTTTGCGATTTTTTGGAGGCCAAATATCCTGGAAAAAAAAGACACTGCGAGATAAGAAACATTTTTTACATCACAAAATCAATGACTGCATTTGATTTGGGTGAGTTAAAATTACCATTTCTTTAATTATCCTGTCATACTACAGCGGTTCTTGATCCTGTTTTACTACAGTGGTCCTTGATCCTGTTATACTACAGTGGTCCCTGATCCTGTTATACTACAGTGGTCCTTGATCCTGTTATACTACAGTGGTCCTTGATCCTGTTATGCTACAGTGGTCCTTGATCCTGTTATGCTACAGTGGTCCTTGATCCTGTTATACTACAGCGGTCCTTGATCCTGTTATGCTACAGTGGTCCTTGATCCTGTTATACTACAGTGGTCCTTGATCCTGTTATGCTACAGTGGTCCTTGATCCTGTTATGCTACAGCGGTCCTTGGCAGCTAAGGATTAGTGCCAGCAGTAGGCTTCAGTTTAGTTGCCATAAATCAGCGAGAAGGCCAGCAGTCAGGCCCTCGATTCCTCGATCTCATCAGTCGATAATGGCAACAATGAATTCCGCGCATTCATTGTTTTTCAAGCTCCAATTATTCAGAATTTCCAATCCCAAAGCATCGCCTCAAGGCATTTCTCTCTCCGCGAATGCGAATTTTTGTAAAGCCAAGGCAAACAATTGAAACGAATAATGAAATTGAACGGGTTAATGTAATTCATTTTATGTTTAATACTTTGTACTTTTAAATCGGGAAAATTTTAAGCCAAGATTGAAGGAGTCGCAGCCACAGAGACACGCAGACGCCAAGCGTTGGCCCACCCTGCTATTTATTTTTTACCAAAGCCTGCCCTCCAAAATTCTAGTGGGCAGCCAGTTTTAATCAATTCATTTCTTTGACCGCCGATCCGAGCCAATTTTGTCGGATCGCTGAAGCTGAAAAACTGATTGGATTCAACTGATGCTGCTGAAAGCTTTCTGGGGCCCGAAATTGGATTGTACCGAATAGGTTAGTAAGCATAACTTAGTAAATATGCTGACCCTCTACTGTCAAGCTCTACTCACTGTAGGACAGACAGACAGACAGACAGACAGACAGACACTAAGACACTAAGACAGACAGACAGACAGACAGACAGACGGATAGACAGACAGACAGACAGACAGACAGACAGACAGACAGACAGACAGACAGACAGACAGACAGACAGACAGACAGACAGACAGACAGACAGACAGACAGACAGACAGACAGACAGACAGACAGACAGACAGACAGACAGACAGACAGACAGACAGACAGACAACAGGCAAAGCCAGAAAACAGACAGACAGCCAGATAGACAGACAACAGACAGACAACAGACAACAGACAGACAACAGACAACCGCCAGACAACAGACAGACAGGCAGACGCACCTGTTGGAGATGACAATATCAGGAGTCCATATCGAGCCAGATGGGATATGTATGGACTGGGTGCCATTGAACTCGTCCGGCAGCCAAATCAGGTGTTCGTCTGTCCACCGCTGAAAATAAGCGTGTACAAAATCGGTAAAGTACTCGCGGGCCGGTTGCAATAAAACATGTGCCAGAAAAGTGATTCGAAATCATCAATTACCAATCGGATTGACAGCAGTATCGTCAAAGTTTGATGCTTTTCGTCCTGAAGTGTTTTGCAATTAAAATATTTAGCACCTCTGTTAGCTACGTATAAAGTTATTCTAAGCTAGCATTTGAAACGATGTAATCTAAGGATTGAGACACTTCATCAAGTTTCACTTCAAGACATCAGGCTGTCTATAACTAGTTTCAGGCCCTCAGGGTTGTCGCAACGGATGGAAGGATAGTTTCGCTTTAGAAATTTTGAACAAAAATTCAAGTCTTATTTGAGCTTCAGGCTCTCTAAAACGTTTCAGGCTCTTCAGCCTCTCTACAGTAAACTTCAGGAACCTAAAGAAAACTTCAGGCTCTCAGCGGCAAGCTTCAGGCTTTCTACATTAAACTTCAGGATTTCCACAGCAAACTTCAGGCTCTCTACAGTAATATTCAGGGTCTCTATAGTAGGCTTCAGGCTCTCTACAGTAATATTCAGGGTCTCTATAGTAGGCTTCAGGCTCTCGACAGTAATATTCAGGGTCTCTATAGTAGGCTTCAGGCTCTCGACAGTAATATTCAGGGTCTCTATAGTAGGCTTCAGGCTCTCGACAGTAATATTCAGGGTCTCTATAGTAGGCTTCGGGCTCTCTACAAAAAGCTTGAAATCGTCCACAATAAGCTTCAGGCCTCTTACATTAATCTACAGGAATCCTTCCGAGTCAGCCTCCAGCATTCAGTTGCTGCTCAATATTCTACGGATTATTCCTAAAGCTTCAGCTGGACTGTGTTTTGAGTTCCCTCAAAACTCTCCCCTCCATCCCAGTAGAGTTTTGTCTGTTTGTCTGTCTGTTTCCTTCTCTCTTTTTCGCATTAATGCGAGCAAAGCAACGCTGCATCCAGAATTTAATGCAATTTTCCTCTGCCTAGGAGAATTCGTAACAAAATTTTGTCAAATCCAAAAATCCCACCTATGATCCCGAAGCAGCGTTTCTCTCTGGGTTGGGAAGTTTTGCAACTCTCGCTTAGCCGGGGAGGGGAGCATCTGTCTATCGCATTCCTTCCCCTTTCGCTTGCGAGTGTGTAATTGTAGATTCGGACAGGAAATTGGCCCGGTTGCCATGCGAAGCAGGTTGGGTGAATTTTTGGATTTTCTCTCGTCTGCTGTTGTGCTCGTATGCGCTTTAAATTTTTGTCGTTCCAAAAAGTTAAACGAAGTGGGGGAAAATGTACTGGCGCACGTTTAAACAGCAAAGAAAAACAACCGAGAGCCATAAACCCTCACTCTCTTATCTCTTATCTTAGACCAGAGAACCATAAACCCCCACTTTCTTATTAGTTAGACCTGAGAGCCATAAACCTTCACTCTTTTATCGATTATCTTAGACCAGGGAACCATAAACCCCCACTCTCTTATCAGTTAGACATGAGAGCCATAACCCCCCCCCACTCTCTTATCTCTTATCTTAGAATTGAGAGCCATAAACCCTCACTCTCTTATCTCTTATCTTAGACCAGAGAACCATAAACCCCCACTTTCTTATTAGTTAGACCTGAGAGCCATAAACCTTCACTCTTTTATCGATTATCTTAGACCAGGGAACCATAAACCCCCACTCTCTTATCAGTTAGACATGAGAGCCATAACCCCCCCCACTCTCTTATCTCTTATCTTAGAATTGAGAGCCATAAACCCTCACTCCCTTATCTCTTATCTTAGACCAGGGAACCAAAACCCCCACTCTCTTATCAGTTAGACCTGAGAGCCATAAACCTTCACTCTTTTATCGATTATCTTAGATCTGAAAGCCATAAACCTTCAATCTCTTATCACTCATCTTTGACCTGAGAGCATAAACCTTCACTCTTTTATCGATTATCTTAGATCTGAGAGCCATAAACCTTCACTCCCCCACTCATAAGCCCAGGAAAGACCAATCTTATCTTCAACTTTCGATAGGTGAGTCAAACGCTCAGAATCAAAGGCTCACCGCGTCCAGAATATGAAACAGAGCCACAGCGATGTGCACACGAATCTGGCTATCCTCCTGCAGCACCGGTCTGGACGTCCGATCATAGCCGCACAGCAGTGTCTCCTTGGCCCGCTGCTCAGCTGAGCAATTGCGCAACCCTTCCGAGCAGTGATCCGTGCACAGGCGCCCCATGCCGCCGCCACCGTCCGTCATCGATGCCAGCCGGCCTGAGCCTCCGCCGCCGCCGAGCTCGCCACCGGAGCCGTCCTGATGACGACCCGACGACGCAGCGGCGGCCGCCGCAGCGGCCCCTCTGGACGAGCCGATGTTGCTGGCCGCAGCAGCAGCAGCAGTGATTTGCAATTGAAGCAGGAGCCACAATAACAGCAGACTGATTGCCATTGTCTGTTGCTGATGCTGCCAATTTTTCTGCTAGCCGAAGCTCTGGCTGAATATTTCTATCGAAATCGACCGCGGGCTGCCATTGGCCAATGCTAAAACTCCCATCAACCGCTTGGATCTCAGAGGGTTTATTAGCTACTAATAGTAGGATTACTAGAAAGTTTATTTCGAGGAAATTAAAATACTTCAACGGCAGATCTTTTATTATGATTAGCACACGCACTTTTTTTAATAGAATCTTCTTTGGAACATCTCCACCATGAAAATCTTCCCTATGATATCACACCTCGACAAATTTTCTTCAGAATCTCTTGAGGATTCCTCTGAGAATTCCTTCTTATTATCTTCCCGATAATCTACCGTTGGAAATCCCCCTAGGAACCCTGCGAATCTCCTTAGGGAATCTCCCCTTGAGAGTTTCCCTTTGAGAATCTCCCCTTGAGAGTCTCCCCTTGAGAGTCTCTCCTTGAGAGTCTCCCCTTGAGAGTCTCCCCTTGAGAGTCTCCCCTTAAGAGTCTCCCCTTGAGAGTCTCCCCATGAGAGTCTCCCCATGAGAATCTCCCCTTGAGAGTCTCCCCTTGAGAGTCTCTCCTTGAGAGTCTCCCCTTGAGAGTCTCCCCTTGAGAGTCTCCCCATGAGAGTCTCCCCATGAGAATCTCCCCTTGAGAGTCTCCCCATGAGAGTCTCCCCATGCGAATCTCCCCTTGAGAGTCTCCCCATGAGAATCTCTCCTTGAGAGTCTCCCTTTGAGAATGTTCCCTTGAGAGTCTCCGCTTGAGAGTCTCCCCTTGGGAATCTCCTCTTGAGAGTCGCCTCGAGAACCTTCCCGAGAATCTGTGAGACCCTTCTAACCAGAAACTACCCCCCTGAGTTCTGCCACCCACTTGAAGCAGTGTGCAAACCAATTCAGAATACCACGCTGGGAGCATCTTTGAGCATCTTTGAGAATTAAATATCCCCCATATCGATGTCCAAGCGCATTCTTTTGTGTTCTACTCAATTTCTCTGTTTACTCATCATTTTTTCTCTAGCCTTGAAACCCTGCAGAGCCATCTGCCTCAGCTGTCTCGCTCGATAGAGCCCCGGTCTAGCGGGCTCGATGAAGCTTGAAGCCAGCCTTCCTCATCATCATTTTCCAGCTTCTCCTCTTTCGGTCGTTTCACCTTTTCGTTCGATTTTTCCTTTGTCCAACTGCACTACTTTTGTAAGGCTGCTTTTCATTGCCCAGTCACTACTGCATAGGCAGCCCCTCATTTTGCGAAAGCTCTTCCCTCAATGCTCCAATCCTTATTAACTCGGCTGTTAGCATGGAGATCCCCAAACTGGAATCTGGAGCGGCAGTGCTTCCTAAAGGCATCATTTTATACACAATTTACCGAGACCTAAATTTCACTGTACCTAAATTTCTCAGGACCTAAATATCACTGCACCTAAATTTCACTGCACCTAAATATCACTGCACCTAAATTTCACTGCACTTAAATATCACTGCACCTAAATTTCTCAGGACCTAAATTTCACTGCACCTAAATTTCTCAGGACCTAAATTTCACTGCACCTAAATATCACTGCACCTAAATTTCTCAGGACCTAAATTTCACTGCACCTAAATTTCACTGCACCTAAATTTCTCAGGACCTAAATTTCACTGCACCTAAATTTCTCAGGACCTAAATTTCACTGCACCTAAATTTCACTAGACCTAAATTTCATTAGACCTAAATTTCACACTAGACCTAAATTCACTGGACCTAAATTTCACTAGACCTAACGTTTACTAGACCTAAATTTCATTGGACCTAAATTTCTCTGGACCTAAGTTTCACTAGACCTAACGTTTACTAGACCTAAATTTCATTAGACCTAAATTTCATTAGACCTAAATTTCTCTGGACCTAAATTTCACACAAGACTTAAATTTCACTAGGTTCGTCAACTGTTTTCTTCCAGTCCAAGTTCTGGTTCAAGGACTCCCTGGCTAAGGTGAAAGGGTGGCTTGTCTGCAGAGGCAGGTGTAGCTGAAGCGAAATAAGACCCAAGGAAGGTTGGACAAGTTATTTTTTAGAAAAAAATGTTGAGTCCCGCTCATCGACCGAACTTCGACCGAACTTCTCCCTTTAAATTTCTCCCTGCCTTCTCTTCCGCAATTCACCAGCTGACCGCATTGTCCTGACCAATCTGAGCGTGTGGCCAATTCAAATTCCACTCGGGATTCGATTCAAGAATTGCTGTAACACTGGCGCTCAGTGTCCGGTGCCGCCCTCATTGTAGGACTCTTCTAAACTCGTTCTGGAGGCTGTGATTTCTCCGCCTTGTGTATAAAAACTTTGACTGAATATAGACTGAATCAAACGTTGCGATGGAAATGCTTTGAATGAAAAAAATAAACTTTAGCTAGAGCTTACGACTGAATAAGCAATTTTGTAAATATCTTGATAATCAATTCGTTTATTTTTGTTCAGTAGACCGTGTGATTTGCACTTTTAAATTGGCCCTATCAATTGGCGCCCTGGCGCCCCTGGAGCCCTGGCGCCCCTGGAGCCCTGGCGCCCCTGGAGCCCTGGCGCCCCTGGAGCCCTGGCGCCCCTGGAGCCCTGGCGCCCCTGGAGCCCTGGCGCCCCTGGAGCCCTGGCGCCCCTGGAGCCCTGGCGCCCCTGGAGCCCTGGCGCCCCTGGAGCCCTGGCGCCCCTGGAGCCCTGGCGCCCCTGGAGCCCTGGCGCCCCTGGAGCCCTGGCGCCCCTGGAGCCCTGGCGCCCCTGGAGCCCTGGAGCCCCTGGAGCCCTGGCGCCCCTGGAGCCCTGGCGCCCCTGGAGCCCTGGCGCCCCTGGAGCCCTGGCGCCCCTGGAGCCCTGGTGCCCCTGGAGCCCTGGCGCCCCTGGAGCCCTGGCGCCCCTGGAGCCCTGGCACCTCTCGGTGCCTCAAGAAAAAAGACCGGCAATGAACAACAGTAGTAAAGCAAGTACAGCACAGGTTCAATGCTGTGCTGACAGTCTAGCTTACAATCAGAATGGATTGGAGTAGATGAGAAAAAAGTCAGTACAAACAACGCGCACATGCACAATTAGGCCAATGCAATGGTAATCTACTCGTACGAGTATAAATGACTATTGGAGATTTTTAAAAAACATACGCGGCAGATTCTTGCTGCAAATTGCTAATTGCAAATTGCGATAGTAGCAAGGAGATACAGTTTATGCATTTAGCCGGCTCAATACACGTAGGTGCGCCTGTTCACAGCTCGGGGAGAACTGTTGGGTTGAGAAGTGCTGCTCATTGAATCCCATTGATCCGCAGACTGCGTGACCCCCATTAGCAGTTTCTATGCACAAGGAATCACACAGAGTGGTCATCAAATTGAGGACTGAGTGAACTGGATGAATTTTACATTTACACGGCAAATCACATTTCTACTCAAATATTCATGGGGTAGCAGTTCAGAGCGCGCTTAACCCTGCGTTGAGAAGTAAAACTACTCCTAAATGTTTGAACAAAATTGGAATCACGGAAGTGAATCCGTTAGCTCTGATCACACCATCCTTGGATTTATCTTAACCTCTTAAGCAATCCATTCTATTCCTGCATCCGTGTATTGGCTAGATTAGCAATCCATTCTATTCCTGCATCCGTGTATTGGCTAGATTAGCAATCCATTCTATTCCTGCATCCGTGTATTGGCTAGATTAGCAATCCATTCTATTCCTGCATCCGTGCATTGGCTAGATTAGCAATCCATTCTATTCCTGCATCCATGTATTGGCTAGATTAGCAATCCATTCTATTCCTGCATCCATGTATTGGCTAGATTAGCAATCCATTCTATTCCTGCATCCGTGTATTGGCTAGATTAGCAATCCATTCTATTCCTGCATCCATGTATTGGCTAGATTAGCAATCCATTCTATTCCTGCATCCGTGTATTGGCTAGATTAGCAATCCATTCTATTCCTGCATCCATGTATTGGCTAGATTAGCAATCCCGTCACGCGCATCCCGCCGGTTGCTGGGCGATGGCCGTGAGCTCAACCGACTCCCGCTCGGCTCCTCCGTCAAAGCCAGTCGCTGGGGCGTCTACTTGGCAGAGCAGCGGCCGGCTGTTGCCCTCAAAGCTGCCCTCATAGTCTGGAGGAGCCCTCAGCTGCAGCGAGGCCCGGTCCCACCGTCGGGGTGGAGGCGGCGGCGGCGCGGGCTCTTCATCGTTTGCGACGCTGGCTTTGAAATCCAACTGGGGCGGAGACGACTTCGCCGAGGGCTGCGGCGGAGGCGGTGGAGGCGGCGCTTTCGTTTGATGCTTTCCTCGAATTTGGCTGTCCCGATTCAGACTGCCAGAGTGGCGTGCGTGCTGACTGATGGCAGGTTCAGGATCTGGCGTTGGGTTCGCTGAGGGGCTTCTGAAGGAGTGCAAAATAAATGTTATCTGTGTTATCGAAATGACTTGATAATTATTGTACTGAAAGGGTTAGCGGCAGATCAAAGGGGAAGAAACAGTGGCGGTAGATCAAAGGGGAACAGAGAGTGACGATAGATCAAAGGAGAACAGAGAGTGGCGGTAGATCAAAGGGGAACAGAGAGTGGCGGTAGATCAAAGGAGAACAGAGAGTGGCGGTAGATCAAAGGGGAACAGAGAGTGGCGGCAGATCAAAGGAGAACAGAGAGTGGCGGTAGATCAAAGGGGAACAGAGAGTGGCGGCAGATCAAAGGAGAACAGAGAGTGGCGGTAGATCAAAGGGGAACAGAGAGTGGCGGCAGATCAAAGGAGAACAGAGAGTGGCGGTAGATCAAAGGGGAACAGAGAGTGGCGGTAGATCAAAGGGGAACAGAGAGTGGCGGTAGATCAAAGGGGAACAGAGAGTGGCGGTAGATCAAAGGAGAACAGAGAGTGGCGGTAGATCAAAGGAGAACAGAGAGTGGCGGTAGATCAAAGGGGAACAGAGAGTGGCGGTAGATCAAAGGAGAACAGAGAGTGGCGGTAGATCAAAGGGAACAGAGAGTGGCGGCAGATCAAAGGAGAACAGAGAGTGGCGGTAGATCAAAGGGGAACAGAGAGTGGCGGTAGATCAAAGGGGAACAGAGAGTGACGGTAGATCAAAGGGGAACAGAGAGTGGCGGTAGATCAAAGGGGAACAGAGAGTGGCGGTAGATCAAAGGAGAACAGAGAGTGGCGGTAGATCAAAGGAGAACAGAGAGTGGCGGTAGATCAAAGGGGAACAGAGAGTGGCGGTAGATCAAAGGGGAACAGAGAGTGGCGGTAAATCAAAGGAACAGGTCTGCACCTGGCCAGAGCGGACTGTCTGGGACCGCCACCGAATGTGAAACTGTCGGAGCCTGCCTCATCCCCATCGCCTTCTTCCTCGTCGCTTCTCCGACCGCCCCTCTCCGAGCAGCTCAACTTATAGTCGTAGTCGTCGTCAATATCCAATTCGCGTTTTTGAGCGCAAATTTTTGCCAGAGCGAACGCCAACGCAATCGGCACGGCGCCAAAGGCTAGCCAGGGGAAATTTCTAGACAGCCAGGAGCTGTGAGTCGGGTGCAGCAGATTCGACCGGTTGGAGCTGCCGACACCGCCAAGCCAGAATGGGCCGTCCGGGCACTTGTTCGGCTCTTCAAACAGGTCGAAGCAGTCAGCACGGAGGCTGCAGCTTCCCGGAGCTACGCAGAGTCCACCATCGTCGCTGCCACCGTCATCCTTGACCTTCTTCTGGCACCAGACGTTGCCGTACCGTTCGCAGAACAGCCGCCGGCTTGTGTAGTTGAACTGTTCATCGAATCTGGCATAGCGAGACACCGTGATGTTGACTGGCGGCCCCGGCGGGCTGCTCTCCACCCAGAACAGCCGGGCATACCTGTAGCGCAGTTGGAATTCAGTTGGAATTGTCTTCGCTTCGCTAGTAACTCTGTGGTGCTTGTCATTGTCAACTATGCCCGGGCTCATGTCCTGCTTCTCCATGGAGACGACCACGAGTTCCTGACCGGGCGACAGCTTAGTGACTCGGATGCGCAGGTACCAGAACCGGATGCCACGAGGGTCGCGAATCAGCTCGCCAAACGGAACCACCGGAGTTGAGCAGAGTCTGTAGCCGGAACCGCCAGATGCAGCTGTGGTCAGCTTCAGGGATCCGTCAACGGATAGCGGAGTCTCGTCCGCGTGCTGGCAGCTGGGGTGGTCCGTGCTGTACAGGGTATACACCAGCCTGTGGTGCCTCGGCGTACCGTAGATCGAAGCGGAGACGTCGGGCACGAGACTGAGCACCAGGACTGACAGCAGAGACAGCAGCAGCATCGCTTGGCTCTTCTATCCTGCGCACAATTGGAAAATTTTGTTTATTAATTCCTTAATTTTCATATTAACAGTTAAATTACAAATTACTTTTGGGCACCCTGGCGCAAAGCCTGTCCATCGTGCTGACTCCTGAACACATAATGCATGCAGGTGGTTATAGTACGCCTTTTTAGCTACTAGAAAGTGCAATAACTACCGCTCAAAAATGGAGTCCGGTACTTTGATTAGCTAAAAAAGTACATCTTTTTGCAAGGTAAATTGTCAGTGTTTTTACCTTTCTCTTTATCTTTATCTGCTGTCCCTTTAAGATTTGGCAGTATCGGTACGCTTATAAGATAAAGAACGCATTGACAAGAGTGCGGTCTGGGTTGAACGGAGATAAAAGGAAAAAAGCATAGGATAAGAAAGGTTATTGAAGTAAGTGGAGGAGATGAGAGGACAGGAAAGGAGAGGAGAGGAGAGGAGAGGAGAGGAGAGGAGAGGAGAGGAGAGGAGAGGAGAGGAGAGGAGAGGAGAGGAGAGGAGAGAAGAGGAGAGGAGAGGAGAGGAGAGGAGAGAAGAGGAGTGGAGAGGAGAGGAGAGGAGAGGAGAGGAGAGGAGAGGAGAGGAGAGGAGAGGAGAGGAGAGGAGAGGAGAGAAGAGGAGAGGAGAGGAGAGAGAGGAGAGGAGTGGAGAGGAGAGGAGAGGAGAGAAGAGGAGAGGAGAGGAGAGAGAGGAAAGGAGAGGAGAGGAGAGGAGAGAAGAGGAGAGGAGAGGAGAGAGAGGAGAGGAGAGGAGAGGAGAGGAGTAGAGAGAAGAGGAGAGGAGAGAAGAGGAGAGGAGAGGAGAGGAGAGGAGAGGAGAGGAGAGGAGAGGAGAGGAGAGGAGAGGAGAGGAGAGGAGAGGAGAGAAGAGGAGAGGAGAGGAGAGAAGAGGAGTGGAGAGGAGAGGAGAGGAGAGAAGAGGAGAGGAGAGGAGAGAGAGGAGAGGAGAGGAGAGGAGAGCAGAGGAGAGGAGAGGAGAGAGAGGAAAGGAGAGGAGAGGAGAGGAGAGAAGAGGAGAGGAGAGGAGAGAGAGGAGAGGAGAGGAGAGGAGTAGAGAGGAGAGGAGAGGAGAGAAGAGGAGAGGAGAGGAGAGAGAGGAGAGGAGAGGAGAGGAGAGCAGAGGAGAGGAGAGGAGAGGAGAGGAGAGCAGAGCAGAGCAGAGGAGAGGAGAGGAGAGGAGAGCAGAGCAGAGGAGAGGAGAGGAGAGGAGAGGAGAGAGGAGGAGAGGAGAAGAGAGGAGAGGAAAGGAGAGGAGAGGAGAGAGAGAGGAGGAGAGGAGAGGAGAGGAGAGCAGAGGAGAGGAGAGGAGAGCAGAGGAGAGGAGAGGAGAGGAGAGGAGAGGAGAGGAGAGGAGAGGAGAGGAGAGGAGAGCAGAGGAGAGGAGAGGAGAGGAGAGGAGAGCAGAGGAGAGGAGAGGAGAGGAGAGGAGAGGAGAGGAGAGGAGAGGAGAGGAGAGGAGAGGAGAGGAGAGGAGAGGCGAGGAGAGGAGAGGAGAGGAGAGGAAAGGAGAGGAGAGGAGAGGAGAGGAGAGCAGAGCAGAGCAGAGGAGAGGAGAGGAGAGGAGAGGAGAGGAGAGGCAAAGGGGAGAAAAGACACACAAACAGGGCAATCAAGCGAGGACTGCAATTTCAAGCCAGGCGCAGCCATAAAGCACGCCGCGGTGCACAGGAGCAGCGGAGCACGCCGGACCCGAGACAGAGAAGCTCCTCCTTTCCAAGTCTTTGATCAAAAAAGGGAGAATCGCCCGGGAGACCCCGGCCGGGACTTCATCATCAGTCAGTATGTCTTCCTCGTTCCCTTCCATCTCTATCTCTCCCCATGCACCCGCGCCTCACTTGGCGAAGCGCGACCGCCGCCAAAAAGGGGAGGGACGACTTGAAGCAATCTTCGAGCTTGAGGAGAAACCAGCCGAACGAAACCAGCGAAGTTCCTGGACTGAGCAGAAATTTGTCTTTCATCTTGCTTCCTGGCTTGGCACAGCTCCGGACTCAATCTTTGAGCAAAGCTCATTTCGCTAAATTACCAGTCCTGGCCACCGCAGCTTGCCCCCCCCCCTCTTTTGCTGCACTGCTCTCCTTCCACTGGAGAATTCTCCCAACAAATACTCTTTCTACCCCGGCATCGAAGCACAAATCCACTTTGCTATCCGGGAGCGGCTCTAAGTTTGAGAACTGTTGCAAGTCTCATTACGTAATCGCTATTGATGTTTGGTCAGCAGATTCAACATTAGCTACACTCTCTCTTCAGCTGTGTCTCAGTCTCCCTTCACCCTCTGCTATCTGTGTCTCAGTCTCCCTTCACCCTCTGCTAGCTGTGCCTCAGTCTCCCTTTACCCTCTACTAGCTGTGTCTCAGTCTCCCTTTACCCTCTGCTATCTGTGTCTCAGTCTCCCTTCACCCTCTGCTAGCTGTGTCTCAGTCTCCCTTCACCCTCTGCTAGCTGTGTCTCAGTCTCCCTTTACCCTCTGCTATCTGTGTCTCAGTCTCCCTTCACCCTCTACTAGCTGTGTCTCAGTCTCCCTTCACCCTCTGCTAGCTGTGCCTCACTCTCCCTTCACCCTCTGCTAGCTGTGTCTCAGTCTCCCTTCACCCTCTGCTAGCTGTGTCTCACTCTCCCTTCACCCTGTGCTAGCTGTGTCTCAGTCTCTCTTCACCCTGTGCTAGCTGTGTCTCACTCTCCCTTCACCCTCTGCTAGCTGTGCCTCACTCTCCCTTCACCCTCTGCTAGCTGTGTCTCACTCTCCCTTCACCCCCTGCCCCCCTCTGTCTCCCTTTTCATTCCCAAACAAAGGACAAGATTGCAGAATAACTTATTTTGCCACACCTATGCTATCAATACCTTTGATCCGTGTGTGCCACTGCCATTCATTGAGTCCCCTTTATTATTATTTTTATCAATTGGCAATTGAGCAGATAATTGATGTTACTTTCACATCCCTTCTCCAGAGGCTCTTGCTTTTCTCCTTTGGCTTTAAATCGAAGTCTAAGCCGACTCTAAAGCAAAGGGAAAAAGAAAAAAAAATTCTGCGTCTCTCTAGCGATCTCTTGAGCCCCCTATGGATTGCTTTTGGCCTGAACTCAGCATGAAATCGATTGCTTTCTTGGCTTCACTGCTTCTCATTATAGTTTACAGCCTCTATTTGGGTATATTTTTATGTGATACGGCTTATCAACTCTGGCCTCAACTCAGCATGTTCTCATTCTTTGAGCACCTTTATTTTAGCTTGGTACAGCTGCCACAATCTTCCATCTTCTGTCTTCTATCTTCTATCTGCTGTCTTCTATCTTCTGTCTTCTATCTTCTATCTGCTATCTACTATATTCTGTCTTTTATATTCTATCTGCTATCTTCTATCTTCTGTCTTCTATCTTCTGTCTTCTATCTTCTATCTTTTATCTTGTTTATGTCTTCTTTCTTTTAAATCCTTTTCTTTCTCTCTACCCCAGTACCACCTTCTCCCTCGTGGTATATTCCACTGATTCTTCACTGAGCCAAGCGGATGGCGCAAGACAATGCCCCAATCTGGGGTCAATCAACTGCCATAATCTAAATCGACCAGAAACCCGAGAATAGGAAATCCAACTTTAAAAAATGCTCACCTTCGCTTTGATCCTCTGCTAACTCTGTCGCCAAAACAGGGGCTTTGTGAAGCTTTTCCTAGCCAAGCCTTCTTGCCAACTGCTAAGACAGGTCTAGGGGGGGGGTCTGGAACGGGCGATTTCCTGAGACAAACTGCTCCTCAATAGCTGAGCTAGCAAGCGGGACCGGAGCTTGCAGCGAGTTGAATCAACCTTTAATCTCGGTACGGCCAGAGCTGCAAGCCCTCTCTCCCTAGACGATTCTGATTGGCTGAGAAGCGCTGCAGGCTAGCTGAAGGCCCTCTACGTGGTGCGGGAAAAGTATTTCATAAAACTAACACTTCAGCTTAAAAAACGCTTGAGAAACTCTAGACAAAAAAGAACGCAGATTTGTTGTCAGCTCAAACAGCAACTCTCTGTCTCTCTCCTCTCATCCCCTCTCTACCCAGTCTACACCTACCCACTTGCTCCGCGTGAAGTGGTCGCATTAGCAGAAAATCCAATTTTCCAGTTTAAAGACAAAAAATGTGTTTTTTTCTTCGTGCAAATTAGACAGTGCCTACCCTCTGCCCGTGAGGTTCCGCTATTAACTGAGAATAATGGTGAAACAGTTTTCATTTTGGGAGGAACTGCTCAAAACAGCTGACTGGTAACTTGATTTCCTTGAAAAAATAATCAAGCTCTTCGTCTAAAGCACTGAACCCTTCATCTAAGACACTGAACCCTTCATCTAAGACACTGAACCCTTCATCTAAGACACTGAACCTTCATCTAAGACACTGAACCCTTCATCTAAGACACTGAACCTTCATCTAAGACACTGAACCCTTCATCTAAGACACTGAACCCTTCATCTAAGACACTGAACCCTTCATCTAAGACACTGAACCCTTCATCTAAGACACTGAACCCTTCATCTAAGACACTGAACCCTTCATCTAAGACACTGAACACTTCATCTAAGACACTGAACCCTTCATCTAAGACACTGAACCCTTCATCTAAGACACTGAACCCTTCATCTAAGACACTGAATCCTTCATCTAAGACACTGAACCCTTCATCTAAGACACTGAACCCTTCATCTAAGACACTGAACCCTTCATCTAAGACACTGAACCCTTCATCTAAGACACTGAACCCTTCATCTAAGACACTGAATCCTTCATCTCAGACACTGAACCCTTCATCTAAGACACTGAACCCTTCATCTAAGACACTGAACCCTATATCTAAGACACCCAAACCCGAACGGTCCGCAATCACCCATTTCAAATTATTCTAACAACATTGCAGTGCAAAGGTGAAGCCAGCAACGGCAGTGATGAAGCCAATCCAAGGCACATCTAATATAAATATATGATTTATTAGTGCAAAACAGTGCACCAATTAATCTTCGCCAATTTTTGCACTAATTTGACAGTCCCGTCCATAACTTTCATCCAATTTACCGCGGCAAGGTCAGTTCCCTGACAAATGCTATCAGTCTATTTATAGCCCTCTGAATATCTACCGCATGCGAGAAAGCAGTCTTGGCTGGTTGCAGACGCTCCCATGTCTGCCCGGCCAGTCCATTAATCCGCCGGGAGCTGGATAAAATTTTATTGTCGGACATTCTGTCTACTAGCTGGAATATGGTGCGATATTGCGAGTTTGAGCTCTGCTGAGTATAGGAAACCAATCCACTGTGTATAAAGTGTGGCACTTGAAGAGCCGTTTTGACAGAGGGGTGGAAGAAGATAAGATAGAGAGTAGTAGGGCGAATTATGATACTGCCGCACTAGCACTGGCGAGATAGGCGGCAATGCAAATGTATAGGGAAAAATACACTGCGGAGATATGAGCCCTATCTCTGTGCATTGGGGACGGCTAAGCACTGCAGAGATATGAGCTCTATCTCTGTGCATTGGGGACGGCTAAGCACTGCAGAGATATGAGCTCTATCTCTGTGCATTGGGGACGGCTAAGCACTGCAGAGATATGAGCTCTATCTCTGTGCATTGGGGACGGCTAAGCACTGCAGAGATATGAGCTCTATCTCTGTGCATTGGGGACGGCTAAGCACTGCAGAGATATGAGCTCTATCTCTGTGCATTGGGGACGGCTAAGCACTGCAGAGATATGAGCTCTATCTCTGTGCATTGGGGACGGCTAAGCACTGCGGAGATAGAGGCGATTCATGATACTGCCGCACTAGCGCTGGCGAGATAGGCGGCAAAAAGGATATAGGAAAAATACACTGCGGAGAGGATCCTATCTCTGTGCATTGGGAACGGCTAAACATTGCAGAGATAAGAGGGGTGGCCAATCTCTGTGCTCTGTGTTAGGGTAAGGTTATAAAGTTTTACAACTGCACAGAGGACGGCTGGTGTTGCTTACCTGGATAAGGGGACGGGGGGATACACTAATTACAGCCAGTGGCCTCTATAACGGTAAAGTAATTATTACCTGAGCATGGCTGGATGTTCATATACGATATGATAAGGAGAGGGCATGCATGTACAAATTACTATATAAGCAGCCACGCAAGTACAAATAAACAAATAGACAAAAACAAATTGTATAAAAGGATTTTTAAAAACCTTACTACTTCTAAAAAACAACTCTTTCTCTTTCAAAATGAAAACTTTTAAAAGTTGTCATAGAGACCTCTATGAGGTCTGTATAAGCTGCGAAGTGTGCCTGCTTGGAGGCGTGTCCCCAAGACACCACGAGAATGAGAACTGTCTGGTCTCATGCTGGTTGGCATGCGACCAGTGCGGCACCGTCGAAGCTCTGCAGGAGGGAAAAATTCCAGCATATCATCGAGGACACAAGATCGTCAGCGATGACAAGAAAAAGCAAGAAAGTAACCGCTGGAAAGTAATCCGCGCCATCAAAAAGAGCAACGAGAGAGAAAAGAAGAGCCAGCAGAAAAAGGGAGCCAGCAGGAGTCTGCTATCAGCTCACTTGAGTCAAGTAATTGACTCTACATTGAAGAGGATGAGGCCAAGCGGGTCTTCAGCAGCTGCAGAATTTGAAGTTGAGCTGTCTGCTGGAGTCGAGGCTGCTGGAGTCGAGGCTGCTGGAGTCGAGGCTGCTGGAGTCGAGGCCGCTGGAGTCGAGGCTGCTGGAGTCGAGGCTGCTGGAGTCGAGGCTGCTGCTGTCATAAACTTCATAGAGGAAGATGTCCTGGATCAGTTCCTCAGGGAATTCAACGCTGGTCAGCAGCAGCAGCAGCAGCAACCTGTCTCTTCGGTTCCGGTGATTGCTGGAAAACAACTTCATCTAATTGAAGACGACCACGAAATGGAAATCCTAGAAGAGGAGGGCAGCGACAATGAGTCGCATAATGCAATTGTGCCACCTGCAGCTCCAGCCGCCCCAGCTGCTCTGGCCGCCCCAGCTGCTCTGGCCGCCCCAGCTGCTCTGGCCGCCCCAGCTGCTCTGGCCGCCCCAGCTGCTCTGGCCGCCCCAGCTGCTCCAGCCGCCCCAGCTGCTCTGGCCGCCCCAGCTGCTCCAGCCGCCCCAGCTGCTCTGGCCGCCCCAGCTGCTCTGGCCGCCCCAGCTGCTCTGTCCGCCCCAGCTGCTCTGTCCGCCCCAGCTGCTCTGGCCGCCCCAGCTGCTCTGGCCGCCCCAGCTGCTCTGGCCGCCCCAGCTGCTCCAGCCGCCCCAGCTGCTCTGGCCGCCCCAGCTGCTCTGGCCGCCCCAGCTGCTCTGGCCGCCCCAGCTGCTCTGGCCGCCCCAGCTGCTCTGGCTGCCCCAGCTGCTCCAGCCGCCCCAGCTGCTCTGGCCGCCCCAGCTGCTCCAGCCGCCCCAGCTGCTCTGGCCGCCCCAGCTGCTCTGGCTGCCCCAGCTGCTCCAGCCGCCCCAGCTGCAGCCTCTACAATTCCAGCTTCTCAATCCGAAACTCCACCCGTGCCAGCTGGAGTTGCCTTCTTTCTGCCTCCTGTCGGCGGGGCTGGGTACGAGGTAACGATTTTCGAAAATCGTATTAGAATTGTGCCGCTGTGACTAAGCAATTTTTGTACTTTTTTGCTTTCTGTGTGGAGTGAGAAATCTACCCATTTATTGCAATTATTGCTAAAACTTTATTTCAACTAGCTTTTTAAAGTTGAAAGTAGGTTCATTAATTAATGATTTGATCATCTCATAACTCTGTATTCGCTTCTAGGAATCTTGCTTATAAGTTTTCAGTTTTCATTTCCAAATTAGTTTTAAAAAAAGCTCGTAGCTCGTAGTGGCAACCAATATTTTTTTGGTATCCGAGGTAAAAAAAAATTATTTGAAAAGTAGGTGAAACATTATACAGTTGAATTTAACAAATTAAAATCAACATAACATACTTTCAATAAATTGGTGATGGTTTCGTATGCTTGGTGCGATTGATTAGGTATAATTTTCTTTCTACTGCTTTGATGCGGTGTTTCCTCATTCTTTAATTATTGAACTTTTCAGCTATATTTCTGCTTCTAAACTCTCGTCTGTATTTGTAATTCATTGTTCCATGCATTGTTTATTGACTATGATTGCACCATGTGAATTCGATATTTTTTTAAAAAATATATATATAATGTCAGCATTTTTCCACTCGGTGATTGGTTTGTTAATTAACTATTGGCTTCATTTTGCATTTTTTACCGATTGAGTCTGCGTAGGAGGCAAATAGAAACGAACTTTTACGAATAGGGATCAATAGAATATGCATGCAGAGAGCTAGCTTAAGGGAGAACCAAAAAAATATAACCAGCATCTACTAGCTTGTAAGTGTGGATATTGTACCAGTATTGCAGCAATAAAGACTTACGAAAAAAGATTTCAAATATTCACTCCCAGTTGCTTATGACACTCAGTTGCAGCCAGTAAACACTGTCAGCTTTTAACTGCTTGCCTTTTCTATGGTTGAGCACTCCTGGATGGAGCAGGAGAATGACCACTCATGGATGGAGAATGACCACTCATGGATGGAGAATGACCACTCATGGATGGAGAATGACCACTCATGGATGGAGAATGGCCACTCGTGGATGGAGGAT
Organism: Macrostomum lignano; assembly: GCA_002269645.1. Classification (NCBI taxonomy): domain Eukaryota; kingdom Metazoa; phylum Platyhelminthes; family Macrostomidae; genus Macrostomum; species Macrostomum lignano. The sequence continues at coordinate 6,043 of NIVC01000515.1, read as the reverse complement.
GACCACTCGTGGATCGAGTATGACCACCCTTGGGTGGACCATGACGTCAGCAGCGAGTCAGCAGCCAGCAGCGAGTCGGCAGCCAGCAGCGAGTCGGCAGCCAGCAGCGAGTCGGCAGCCAGCAGCGAGTCAGCAGCCAGCAGCGAGTCAGCAGCCAGCAGCGAGTCAGCAGCCAGCAGCGAGTCAGCAGCCAGCAGCGAGTCAGCAGCCAGCAGCGAGTCAGCAGCCAACAGCGAGTCGGTGACTGATGCACACCAAGGTAAGTGCCTTTATTTATCCTTTTCAACTTACTTAAAAATTTTCTTATCAATGCGATGTATATTATGCAGTCTAAAATTTTAGTCCAAAGAATGGGAGAAGGGGAGATAAAAGACTTTATACCGGTAGGGTTGTACATGTATGCTTGGGTACAGACGTTTAGTTTAGTATCTTTGATATTTGAAACTATAGGCAGCAAAAAACAAAAATATTATCCTAAAACCACAAACCAGGTTCAACAGTCAGCTTCAGCAGAGTTGCCCAAGCCTATGATCAATCACTGGAAATACTGAGGCTCAGATCGAGTCACCCAGACACGCTTCCGTCAGAATTTTTTGTCCAAGCTGGAGACAAAATTATTGAGGCAGTTCAGCAAAGAATTTCAAGACATCATTACAAAGTTCAGCTAAAGGCGAATATTCGAATGGTCCGAATAAGAGATGGGGAGATGCTTGCCGAAGAGGACAGATGGATAAGCTGTAAAATGCAGGCCCTAGACCTAGGTGGTGAAGCAGGCCGTTTAAACAACTGGTTGATTGAGCAGGAGCAGGAGTTGGAGAGGATCTGTAGTATGATTAATACGAACGGCAGTGGCTGGACAATTAAACAAATTAATTTTCTAGACATCAACCTTGCCAGGTACAATCCAATTCGATTTCGCCAGGGCAGAGCCGTTAGATTCAATCTTCCTGCCAGTTTGAAGAACAAAAAGGCTGTTATCAATCCACCGAGCACAGGCAAAGACTGTTTCCTGTACGCCTGTCTCGCTGCACTGCACAGCGCCGATCCGAAAGTTCAGAAATCGCCCAACAGAATATCCTCTTACGATGAATGGTTGCGTGAGCTGGACTTTGCAGAAATCTCCATGCCAGTGAGTGTCGCTGATATCGATCGCGTCGAGTCTAACAATCCAGGAATTTGCATTTCTGCGTTCTCTTGGCAGCAGGGCAGTGTGACTCTTCTCCGTCGCCGCAAGCATGAGTCAGATGACCGAAGACACCTCATGCTTTTGCTAGTTAAAGACAGCTACGGATCGGAGCACTGGTGTGCAATTACTAATTTTGACAGGTTAATGAACAGTCGTAATGGTCCCGCCATGAGGAAGTGGTGCACGAAATGTTTAACATCATTTTATAGCAACGAGAGGCTTCAAGAGCACAGGAACGAATGCAGCATTACTGCAGAAAATCCTGTCAAAGAAACGCTTCCAGTTCCAGGACAGAATGAAATAAAGTTCCGAAACTGTCAAAACACTGTCAGTCCACCATTCGTTGCCTATGCCGACCTGGAAGCCATTTTGCGAGCGAACACAGACCCTGCTAACCTGATCTCAAAGCATGAACCATGTGCAGCAGCTTTTCTTGCAGTGCCTCGTGAAGGCATGACAGGACCTCCGCTTAGGCCAGAAGGAGACATGTACAAGGTCTTTTGCAATGCGGACCCTGATGAGTGTATCCTTGGTTTTCTCAAATCTCTTGAAAGCCTGGCTCAGGATATATTTCACTGGAACCAGAAGCATAGCCACCAGCCGGCTGACCGATCATCCGCGACCGTCATGGATGATTTCAATTCTGCTGAGGTATGTCACTACTGCAAGAAGAACTTTAAAAGTTCTACAGATAAACATTTTGACCACGATCATTTAAATGGACAGTACAAAGGTGCAGCATGTCAAGAATGCAACCTGCGAGCACAGCTCCGACGCCGGTTTCTGCCCCTGGTTTTTCACAACTTAGGCGGCTACGACCTTCATCTTCTACTTTCCACTGCGCTTGGGAGCATGAAAAATTGGAAACTTAGTGTTGTTCCGCAATCATCCGAGCGATACTTGTCACTAAGGGCGGAATTCCCTGTTGCAAGTTACGTAAAGAACGGAAAAGTTGTGCCAATCATGTTTACAATTCAGTTCATCGACTCGCTCTGCTTTTTGAAGGGAAGTTTGTCCAATTTGTTTGCTAATCTTCCCGAAGCTGAATGCAAGCTGACAATGCAAATGCTTGAGTCAAGACCACATCTTTCAAGAGAGCTACTTCGAAAAAAAGGGATTTTCCCATATGATTACCTCACAGGATTTGAGATTCTCGAGCAGTCGGTTTTGCCGCCTAAAGATGCTTTTTTTAATCGACTTTCCGATCGGGGAATTTCCGACGACGACTACAATAGAGCAAGAGCGGCATGGGCGGCATTTCAATGCAAAAGTTTGAAGGATTATATGCTCGCCTATCTTGAAATGGATGTAAGGCAGCTGGCTGACATTTTCGAGACATTCCGACAGGCCAGTCTGAAAGAGGACGGATTGGATCCGGTACACTACTTTACTACTCCTGGTTTGTCTTACGACTCAGCTCTAAAGTCGACTGGAGTGGTTCTAGAGCAGCTGACTGATGCTGACATGTATCATCTGTTTGAGAAGGGAATACGAGGAGGCATGTCCTTCATTAATGTGCATTGCGTCAAAGGTAATAATCCTAGCTTGCCAGGTTATGATGATCAGCAAGAGAGTGTAAGCCTCATGCCGATCGATATGAACAACTTGTATGGCTTTGCCCTGTCGCTTCCGCTTCCATGCAGGGAATTCAGGTGGGTACCGGAACAGGAAATCCAGTTCTGGGACTCCAATCGGTTTCTGTCACTCAATCCAGAAGCCGAGATCGCCTACCTTGTTCAACTCGATCTAGAATACCCAGCTGAGATTCACGATTCGACTCAGGAGTTACCGTTTGCACCTGAAAAATCAAAACCACAGCCAGATCAATTCTCGCCGTACATGGCCGAACTATGGAAAGAGATTGCTGAACAGCGAACTGGCAATGCTGAAGCTAAGTTTCAAGCAACGGAGAAGCTTCTACTCACCTGTACCGACAAGGATTCTTACGTAGTTCACAGCACCGTTTTAAGATTTTACCTGCAACACGGAATGCGGATCAAGTGCGTCAAAAAAATGATTTCGTTCAAGCAGGAAAATATTTTCGCGCCGTACATTGCCAGCAACAATGAAAAAAGAGCTTTGGCAACTTCCGAGTTTGCTAAGGATTTTTACAAATTGAAAAACAATTCTCTCTTTGGAAAAACTATGGAGAACGTTCGAAAAAGATGCGATGTTCGAATTTGCACTAACCAGACTCAAGCAGAAACTTGCGCCTCTCGACCAAACTGTGCCGCATTCTCGATTATCAATGAGTCGTTGAGCATTTTTCAGCTCAAAAAAGATAAAGTCACGCTTGACAAGGCCATTTTCGTTGGCCAGGCAGTTCTCGATCTCTCTAAGATGGCCATGTACAGCCTACTATATGACAGGCTCCGACCGCTGTTCTGTCATTCAGACGGTTCCAGAGACATGATGCTTTGCGGAGGTGATACTGACTCATTTTTTCTAGCTTTCAAGAATCATGATTTAACATCGGAGGTAATCCCGAAGCTTAGAGAGGAAAAAATACTTGACACATCCAACTATTCTCGAGACCATCCGCATTTCTCTGAAGAGTTAAAAGGAAAGCTGGGCTGCGTTAAAGATGAATCTGCTGGTGGAATTTACCAGGAGTGGATTCTTTTGCGTCCAAAACTTTATTCGTTTCTCCCTGCCGAGAATTCGAGTGCAAAGATCAAGAAAACTGCCAAAGGCGTGAAGCAGTCAGTAGTAAGACAGCAAATTTCGCATGCGAACTATGTCGACGCGTTCGAGTCCAAGCAAGAGCAGATGGTTGCCATGACAGCGATTGTTTCCAAGAAACACGAAATCTTCACGTCGGTCATGGAGAAAAGAAGCCTATCGGTGTGGGAGGATAAGCGAGTGTGGCTTAGCAGTAATCGAAGCCTGCCCTACGGACACTATGCGCTGACGCCCGCATCCCACGATCAGCTGAAGCGCATCCGACTGGTCTAGTGCGGGTGTTTAACAGACTGTTTAGTACTTTTTCTTGCTTTTAGAGTTGTTTAAATTGCCAAATTCTGTTTTAAATGTAGTGACTTGCATGTAGTAACTTTTACAAATTTGTATGCTTGGCTAATTGCGCTAGATTTAGCTGTCAATTTGTTTTTGCGGCGTGAAATATTGATATCAATTTAAGTTTTACTTTTTATAAAGCTGTGTGGCAAGTGCGCTCATACAATATTAATTCATTTTTGTTTGCTTTGTGTACTACTTGTTTAAAATGTGTTTTTGGTTTTTATCTGACACAAATTGTTCCTGTAAATTCAATCAGCGTTTTAATCATATTTTCTCTATCACTTTTCTATTTCTCTTCTCTCGGTGCACATCGTTTGTTATAACGATGGTAGTATTGTTTACTTTCGGATTTGATATGCGTTTTGCGATACTTTTGGTGATGGGCTAAATACGTTTTTGAAGTGTTCCATAGCTGTCTGCCTGGGAAAATGAATGTAAAGAATACCAAGTTTATCCTTTTATTCACTTTTCACTAATCATTGAAATATTTGCGGCAAATTGCTTGACTTGACTTTATTTTTATTCAATGGAAAGAACTACATTGAGTAGACGCATGCTATCGGTATGCAACTGATTCAAGGACCGAGCTCCACTGAGAACAAAAGAGCCGCTGTGAAAAAGCAGACATTTACAAAAGTTTAAATTGAAAATTAAAGCAGAAAAGGATTCTGGTTCATATTCGGCGTTTGGGATAATTGATTTTAACATTAATAAGGAAAGTGCGGAATGAACTGGGAGCTGTCCATGAGCAGTAATAGTTTTAATTCGAACACAAATTGTTTGATGAGGCAGCAGTTGAGCCGGCACTCTCCGATGCAGCATAGCCACGAAGCGACGGGCAGCCCTTTTGGCGTCTGCGTGGGTCTTGGCACCGCAGATGCTCAGTTGCCCAGTAGGGTAGAGTAGGAGAGTCACTCTGGGAATCCGCATCCGCTTGATGAGCACCCGGGGCCAGACGGGCCGGTAGATCACATGAGCCATGCTGAGAGCCAGTTCCCGTAGAGGCAGCTGAGCGCCCCTGCCACCATCCAGTCTCAGATCTACTCCGCCAACCAGATTGGTCACTCTTAGGGCTGTAGCTGGTGGGCTCATTTCGATCGTCAACTTCTTCACCAAATCTGCTTCTGCCAACTTTACTGCTCGTGTGCCACGGACACTGCTCGCTTCTTAAGTTGATGCAGAACTTTGGCTTAAGCCAACTGTAGTGTGCAGCAACGAATTTCTCACTGCACAGCCAGTATCTGAATCTTCAGTCGAGGTGCTCCCAAATCTTCTAGGTTATAAACCTGTCTTCCAAGCAGCTCAGTCAGAAAAATCGACTTCCTTTCCCCATTTGACCAGATCGGACCACTGGCAATGCTCAGAATGTCTTCCGCCAGTTCCATGTACGGACGGGTTCCATCATTCCACTTAAACTGGTGCAGACTCTTAGATAGCTGTCTGTAGTAAACTCGCATGTCAGGTGAGACTCTCTCCCATGGATACGGAGGTGCGTACACATGGTGAGCAATGTGGTAGCTCCCCGCTCTGATTTGAACAACTGCCAACTCCTTCACAACAAATTTTTGCTTGTGCTGTTGCACGGGAATCCTTGAAGTCAATGTAGTTCATGATGCAGCTTTCCTTCGAAAATTTCGGAGTCAGTCACCTTCTTATATACTTTTCTGGCAGGCAATTTCAGCCAGGCTGTGTTGCTCCGTACCCCTTGACTAGACTCTCCTGTTCTTTCTCCAGTTCACCCCCTCTGCTGGTTGCCATTTTCTTCTTAACTGATTTACCAACAGCGGAAAGCGAACATTAAGCTTTTTCTGCTGCAGAAAATCGATGAACTCGTTCACC